>OZ019957.1:690926-693426 GCA_963970385.1 Theonella swinhoei
TGTTGAAGGAGGAAGATCCCTCCTGTGTCCGTCGAGTCATTGAAGTCAATGGCAGCTGGGACGTACTCGCCCAATGGATTCAGCTCACAGATCTCGAAGTAGGCCATGATGTCTATGTTAGCATAGGCATGTGTGGTGCTGTGTGTGTGTGTGTGTGTGTGTGTGTGTGTGTGTGTGTGTGTGTGTGTGTGTGTGTGTGTGTGTGTGTGTGTGTGAGTGCAAGAGATCCTAGGTTTAATTCCCAAACCACTCAAATATGAGTCTCAATAACCTCTTTCTCTCTCACTCTCAGTCTCAAAACCAACCCTTCATCGCAAAAGATTCCACTTTTACGATGAGGGGGTGGGTTGTATCTCACCCTGTGGAGTCGAATACGACAGTCTTTGAAGAGCGAACTGGTGATGTGGAGAACTTGGAAGGAGGGAGTGGAGATGCAGACCTAACTGTCACCTTACTGGGAGCTAGACCAGACTGTGCTCCGTCAAATTCGGTGCTTGCCTTGTGTAAAGGATGGTGCTGGTAGTGGCCAAAGGTCTCTAGGACAAGTGGGTAGTTGTGGAGGTAGTGAATGAATGCTCTGTTGACTGTGACAGATATCTGTAGAGATGAACAGTGGAAAGCTTGTCTGCATGACCTATAAAGCTTCTCTTGCCCTCCCCCTCCCTCCCTCCCTCCCTCCCTCCCCCCACCCTCCCTCCCTCCCTTCCTCCCTCCCTCCCCCCACCCTCCCTTCCTCCCTTCCTCCCTCCCTCCTTCACTCCCTCCCTCACATTTTGCATGTGGTAGAAGCCGAGTGCAAGGTCCTGATTCATATTCTTGAGTGGTTCAGTTGAAAAGGCCTCGTCTCCTCCATTTAGGAATCGAAACTGGACAAACGCGTCAGTGAAATCCCTGGGGATGCCAGTGGCCTGTAGGACGGTGACTCGGAATGTGAACTGGTTGCCCTCCTTCAGCAACTCCTTAGATGGCTTCAGGGTCGAGATAAACTGGAAGAGAGAGGTGATGGATGCAGTGGGAAGGAAGAGGAAGGAAGGGAGGAAGGGAGGAAGGGAGGAAGGGAGGAAGGGAGAGAGGAGGAAGGGAGGAAGGGAGAGAGGAGGAAGGGAGAGAGGAGGAAGGGAGAGGGAGGGAGAGAGGAGGAAGGAAGGAAGGGAGAGAGGAGGAAGGGAGAGGGAGGGAGAGAGGGAGGGAGAGGGAGGGAGAAATGAGGTAGTAGGAGTGACAAGAGTTCAAAGTCACATCTACCTTTCCTCCAAGGTGAGGTACTCTGTTGTGCTGGTGCAGTCTTTGCAGTTGGTGAATAGAGTCCTTGCGTGAGCTAGGGGACTCTCTTCCAGACTGGCTGGACTCAGGTCTATCCAGACTCTCCACCTTCCCCAACTTGCTCTCAAAAATACCCTGCACCTCGTCAGAAGTGTCTATTGGCTTTGTGAAAGCAGTTCCATAGGACATCATCTGTGGTGAGCATGGAGACCTCGGTGAAGGACTCAAACTAAGATCGGCATCATTGAGACGAATGGTAGGAGTAGGTTTGAAAAGTTTGATGTTGTCAGGAGCTCCTAGTTTCACTTCATCTGCCTCCGATGAAGATTGCCAGATTGGTTTAAAGAATGCACTCCCGGGCTTCTTCTCTCCAGGTTTAAGGTGCATTGTCATTAATTTTGCTCCTGTTGCATCATTCAAGGATCCCGACAGGGCTACCTCCCTACCGAGTTCGGCACTGGCCTCTAGAGGATTCTCAACAACATTAGCGGCAATCTCAGATGATCCAGAAAGGACCTTCAACTTTTGTGGGGTACTGTCAATTGAGTCATGACTCTGGAGGTGAAAACAACCAGAATTGAGAACATGCTATGGGAGAGATAAGAACCCTTTTTTCGAAGTTTTTGTAGGACAAATGGGAAAATGAGATTATTTCTTCCTGCATTAATGCCGGAAAATTGGATCATTTCCTGCATTATGCCTGCCTGAACATACAATGTCACAGGCACGTGTAGGAAATGTTCCTACATGTTTGCTGTATTTCAAGATGTACTCCACATTATCCAAAATCTTCCGGCACTATTTCTAAAGTGTTGGCATATATACCATTTAAGACTGGCACTTGGCCTTATCTCTCCCACAGCATGTTTGAGAGAAGGTAGGAATAATTAACAAATAGCAGTGGCTCTTTGAGCACTGCATATGTGCACACTGTCTTGCCTACCTCCAAGAGGTTTTGAAAGTTGAGTTCAAATGGTTCAGCGTGGCCTTCAATCTCTTCCTCTGGTGGAGTACAAAACATAGAGGTAAGGAATGGTATAAAAAGAATGTAATGCATGAAAAAAGTGAAATCTAAGAGTTTAAAAGTAGCGTTAGTGGAATGTTCCAGAAAAAAAGGGGCCAGTCCGGGAATCGAACCCGGGACCTCTCGCACCCTAAGCGAGAATCATGCCTCTAGACCAACTGGCCTGCTACTGACAGCATAGCTGCAAAGTGTGGCCTAAAAGACCTTGCATGG
>OZ019957.1:695926-716096 GCA_963970385.1 Theonella swinhoei
AAAGGTGCTGAAATATGCTGTAAGCTACTGAGGCAGCTCAGCTGGCTGGGTCAAATCACACAATTCAAGGTAAAGCAGCATACATGTGTGTATCCTGATAGTCTTGGTATGCCATAGTTACTGATGTGTAGTACATGGTAGATACAAGTTACCTGTCTCTGTTGCTGGAGTAGACTCTCAAACTTTTCCCTCTGCTCAGCCATGGAGGATGTGTGCTGGGCAGGAGGAGAGTGATACACTTAGTGAGTGTGTCTACATTCTCTCTCACTGGCTGTGTACTTACCTCTCTTCTCTTCTCAGTCAGTTCTCCCTCCACAGCTGCCAGAGACTGCTCCAACTCTTCCAGCTGCTTCCTCTGTTCCTATTGGTCAATACACATCACATGACTCCACTGTAGATATCACACGATAGTCACATGACAATCACATGCCTCTTTCTGCTGTTCCAGGGCCTTCTCAACTGTAGATTTGGACTTTAGTTTCTCCTCCAACTCAAATATTCTAAAATATAGAGAGAATTAGTTACCAACTACATGTACATGTACGCGCACAAAACGCACACATACATATACATGGCTGTAACAACTTAAGTTTCTAGTAAACTAAGCTGATAACACACCTTTTCTCCTTCTCTGTTACAACCATTTTCTCCTCCTGAAGGAGAAAGAGAGAGATATCGAAGCGTAGGAAGCGAGAACAGATTGTAAGGATCAGTTACAATGTATGCCTACCTCCTTCTGTCTCTCAGCCATTACTGACTCCAGTTGCTCCAACTTGCCCATCAGTTCCTGAACACATACAACATTACATTAACTTGCATACTACTATAGCTTCAGAGAAACTGAACACATCACAAACACTGTTCTGAGGAGGGGTCAACTGGAATATACGGCACCGCCGTAATTATGAGTGGGCGTGGCCAACGACTAGGGGCTAGGGCTAGGGGCCAAATTCGTTTAAGCCACGCCCACTACAGTGCCGTATATTCCAGTTGATCCCTGAGGAGTGCCCACTCAGCAGTATCTTGTACTCAAATAGAAATAGGGTACATCAGGGTTTAATCTAGACATGAGTCCTTGAGGGGGCAAAATTAATAATTGTAGAAACTTGGGGGGGGCACATTTGGCAGGGCAGGAGAGGGATTGTTGATGGTGTCATATGCTTGGGGGGGCAACTGAAATCCTTGGGGGGCATTTGCCCCCCTGCGCCCCCCCTGGATTAAACCCTGAGCCATTTATGGTAAGCAGAGCGAGTCCACAATAGGAAAAATCAGGACAAGGTGGAGTGCTCTGCTCACCTAGCCTTGTCCCCAGGCTCTCCCTCCTCGCATATGACCTCTGTTTTCCTTTGGGCAGGTCAAAGGTCATACACGAGGAGGAGAACCTGGGGACGAGGCTACCCCTCGGCAATTACTCGCCATACCTTCTTTTGCAGGTCTATTTGTTCGTCTGAAGCAGACCGACTGGACTGCATCTCCTTCATTAATGCTGACTCTAACTCACTCAGTTGTGCCTTGTAGTCCTGAGAATGAGAGAACAAGGAGGAGATGGGGCAATGGAGAGGGACGACAGAACATTAAAGGCAAAGATACTTTACAAAAGAACTTGCATTTTAACCTTCTTTTGCTGCTGAAGTGCTCTGTAATCCTCCATTTTCTCTTCGTAGGTCTTCTTCTGCTCCTGCAGCATCTCCAGCTCTGCCTCATACTCCTGTGACGTGTACACATCACACATGGAACAGAGGACAGGGCTCAATGGAAGCTCACTTACCTTGCGCTGAGAGTGCAGTTTATCAAGTTCTGTCGTCTTTTCCTCGTAGAGTTGCCTCTGCTGAGCCAGCACTTTCTCGTACTCTGTCTTCTGGGAGACGAGAGACTCCTCCTCTTCAGCTGACATTTGTATCATCTGTGGGGGAAAGAGGAAGAAAGGGAACATGAGTGTGTCTACATACATGTACATATCCTGTTCTTCATTTTCCACTGGCTCTGTACTTACCTCTCTTCTCTTCTCAGTCAGTTCTCCCTCCACAGCTGCCAGAGACTGCTCCAACTCATCCAGCTGTCTCCTCTGTTCCTATTGGTTAATACACATCACATGACTCCACTGTAGGTATCACACGACAGTCACATGACAGTCACATGATAGTCACATGCCTCTTTCTGCTGTTCCAGGGCCTTCTCAACTATAGACTTGGACTTCAGTTTTTCCTCCAATGCAAATATTCTAAAATGAAAACAGATTTATAAACTAAACACACAAAATGCTGTAAATAAATTTGCAGTTTTAATATATTGACAACACACCTTTTCTCCTTATCCATCACAACCCTTTTCTCTTCCTGAGAGAGAGATACAACATTTTAACTAACTTCTTGTCAGTAATAAGTAGCATTTGTGTATATGAAAGACTGTGCAGAGCTAGGTAGGCAAACGGCAGACCACTGTGTCAGGCTAGTTGGCCCTCGTCAGCGCTGTGCATGCCTAGTGTTGCTCTGGACTGATATACCATGGCAAGCTAAGCCTGACCAGTGGTGGTATGCAGATGTGTATGTACCTCTCTCTGTTTCTGAGCCATTACCCCCTCCAGCTCCTCCAACCTCCCCATTAGTTCCTAGACAGAACACACGTGCACATCACTTGTAACGTGTGTCTGGATCACTAACGGAGTACCTTTCTTTGCAGGTCTACTTGTTCGTCTGATGCAGACCGACCAGACTGCATCTCCTTTACTAATGTTGATTCTAGTTCATCAAGTTGGGCCTCATAGTTCTGAGAATAGGAAGGTGAGACATCAAAAGTGGGGACTAGGGCAAATTCCTCATATTTCACCTTCTTTTGCAGCTGTAGTGCCTCATACTCTTTCACTTTCTCTTCGTAGGTCTTCTTCTGCTCCTGCAACATCTCCAGCTCTGTCTCATACTCCTGTGACGTGTACACATCACACATGGAACAGAGGACAGGGCTCAATGGCAGCTCACTTACCTTGCGCTGAGAGTGCAATTCATCCAGTTCCGTCATCTTTTCCTCGTAGAGTTGTCTCTGCTGAGCCAGCACTTTCTCGTACTCCATCTTTTGGGATAAGAGAGACTCCTCCTCTTCAGCTGACCTTTGAACCATAGCCTTCTCCAGCTCCTCAAGCTTTTCTTCATAATGCTGAAAACCAAAAACAAGAGGTTAGCATCTCCTGTTACGACATCCATCAGTCATGTGACTAATACACACACATCACATGACAGTCACATGACAGTCACATGCCTGTTTCTGCTGCTCTAAAACCTTTTCTGCTGCAGACTTTGCCCTCAATGTATCTTCCAACTCTGATATTCTGAAAGGAAAGGACAACCATCAAAACAGTGGAGTTTAAATGACTTAGTTTCTCCCACACCTTTTCTCCTTCTCTGTCACAACCATCATCTCCTCCTGTGAGGGGAGAGAGAGAGGGGATGGAGATTTGATCATTGGTAGAGCTCTATAAGTTCTTACCTCTTTCTGCCTCTGGGTCATTGCCAACTCCAGTTGCTCTAACTTACTCATCAGCTCCTGATAGAATATACATGTATAGAATGAATACAGGCCTCTTAACCCTGACACCCTTTGCAGTGCCCAATGCAGTGGTGGGGTGTCAGGTCCCAAGTACACAAAGGTTGGGACAGCAAAGGTGTCCTCATTTCAGTGTGTCCTAATGGATTCTACTGCACGTCTCACCTTTCTCTGCATTTCTAGTTTCTTCTCCGAGGCTGTCCTCTCCGATTGTATCTCCTTCACCAGTGCTGACTCCAACTCACTCAGTTTGGCCTCATAGTCCTGGGAAGAAGGGGCAAAGAGGCGAAGAGCAGAGAGATAGGAAAAAGCAGCTCTGAAGTACAGTGTGAGGAAAAAGAGTCGCATTTTCACCTTCTTTTGCAGCTGTAGTGCCTCATACTCTTTCACTTTCTCTTCGTAGGTCTTCTTCTGCTCCTGCAACATCTCCAGCTCCGCCTCATACTCCTGTGACATGTACACATCACACATGGAACAGAGGACAGGGCTCAATGGAAGCTCACTTACCTTGCGCTGAGAGTGCAGTTTATCAAGTTCTGTCATCTTTTCCTCGTAGAGCTGTCTCTGCTGAGCCAGCACTTTCTCGTACTCTTTCCTCTGGGAGACGAGAGAGTCCTCCTCTTTAGCTGACCTTTGAACCATAGCCTTCTCCAATTCTTCAAGCTTTTCTTCATAGTGCTACGGGAGAGGGGGAGAGAGGGGGGAGGAGGGGGGAGGAGGGGGAGGGGGGGGGAGGAGGGGGGAGGAGGGGGGAGAGAGGGGGGAGGAGGGGGGAGAGAGGGGGGAGGAGGGGGAGGGGGAAAACCATGTATAGAACAGAGTGTTGCCTCTACACACACAGATGTATACTGAGGGACACATTGTATACATATGGAGCCTGTAGACTGTGGAGTCTTACTTTCTTCTGCTCCTCAATACGTTCTTGGGCTTTTGCCTTCTGAATGAGCTGCTGTTCCAGTTCAGCAATGCTGTGGAGATAGTGAATGACATTGAGACACAGTATGCAATGCAATGGAGGCCTTTCTCACCGGCCTTCTTTCTCTTCAAGCATGACTATCTCCTCCTGTATGAGAAACATTAGTGGGTCACATGACACACCCACTATGTCACATGACACACACTGGGTCACATGATATACATACACTATGTCACATGACACACACTGGGTCACATGATATACATACACTATGTCACATGACACACACTGGGTCACATGATATACATACACTATGTCACATGACACACACTGGGTCACATGATATACATACACTCTGTCACATGACACACACTGGGTCACATGATATACATACACTATGTCACATGACACACACTGGGTCACATGATATACATGCATACACTGGGTCACATGACACACACTGGGTCACATGATATACATACACTGGGTCACATGACATACACTGGGTCACATGATATACATGCATACACTGGGTCACATGACATACACTGGGTCACATGATATACATGCATACACTGGGTCACATGACATACACTGGGTCACATGATATACATGCATACACTGGGTCACATGACACACAACTCACACAACAGCGGACCCACTCATCCATCCTCCTTCCTCACCTCTTTCTTCTTCTTCACCAGCTCCACCTCCAGCTCCCCCAGTCTACTCTCATACTCCATCCTCTGGGCCTCCAGTCTCTCCTTGGCCTCCGCCCTGTCCACCTCCAACTGTCTCTCCAGTTCACTGATCCTAGAACACACATAGTCAGAGAGGCAACATCACTCCAACTGTAACTATTGCCAATCTCAATTGATAGGTAACTGAATATTGGAAGCAGTCCAGTCAGGGGAACTGTTACTGAACACACATCAAATGCTATGCTATGCTGATGTCCACTAGTCTGGAATCTCTTATACAGACCTGATTAGTGAGGTATTCTCATTTCGGGGAGTGTAAACAAAACTAGCAACACAGTATTTGGAGCTGATTATCGAGGTGTCCTCATTTCGGGGGTACAGATTATTTGGAGCTGATTATCGAGGTGTCCTCAGCTGATTATCAAGGTGTCCTCATTTCGGGGGTCCAGATTAGAGAGGTTCCATTGTACCAATTGACAACTCAACACTAACTAACTCACTTCTCCTCAAATTCTTCTCTGGTTGATATATTTCTTCCCGTTTTCTTCAGCAGTTCATTCTGTGCAAAGGACCAGTCCACGGACGCCATATCTAGAATATTCCCCAGGCCCCCCATGGGGGTATCGCTGCGTGAACCAAGGGGGGTCACTGAACGTGAGCCTTCAAAGGCTGTGGGTGAGGCAGCACGAATGGCTCGTGCTGAAAGAGACAGTGAAAAGAGAGTGAAAGGGAGAGGGAGGGAGGAAGGAAGGATATATTGCATTCTAGAATGCTATATATACCAACTGAGCTACTGAGGTAGCTCAGCTGGCTGGGCCAAATGACACGTACAAAGCGACACAACTCAAGGCACAGCATCTCAACCTGAAAACCAGGCAAACTCTTCAGATTCACTAACATAAATGTATGGCTTATAGAGATCTGATCCTACATACATTTGTATGTACATGTACTGAGAATTCATATAAACCTTGCTCTGGGTTAGTAAATCTGAATACATGGTTGTTTCCGAGGATGATCCTTGAGCCAGTTCTCAGCTCTTCGGGTTCCGTGATGAGACGACCGTTTACAAATGTCTGACTGTCAGGGTTGGGCACGATGTGGATGGAACCTGTTGAGGAAGTCGGAGATTATGAAACAATTAAGACTATACGTTATGAAACAATTAAGACTATACGTTGTGTGTGTGTGTGTGTGTGTGTGTGTGTGTGTGTGTGTGTGTGTGTGTGTGTGTGTGTGTGTGTGTGTGTGGTGTGTACATGTACGTGTACCGACCTTTCTCATTGACAAAACTGCAGTGTTGCTCCAAAATGAACTCTCCATTCAACTGAATATCTCCACCACTGCCAACTCTGTGTAGAACACACACAATACATGTTACAGACAGATGAGTCCCAAGCCTAGGGCACATCTTTGTATAGCATGAAATACACACTGTGCATTATAACATGCCATCCACTAAGGTCTAAATCCATAGGAATGATATTCAATAGGTGTTGTGGTGTAGGCTCTCTGTAAGTCTGGAAATGATTTTCAATCTAGAGCTATTTACAATGTCCTGTGTGAGTGTTGTATTCATGCACACACACACACACACACACACACACACACACACACACACACACACACACACACACACACACACACACACACACACACACACACACACACACACACACACACACACACACACACACACACACACACACACACACACACACACACACACACACACACACACACACACACACACACACACACACACACACACACACACACACACACACACACACACACACACACACACACACACACACACACACACACACACACACACACACACACACACACACACACACACACACACACACACACACACACACACAGGGTTCACACAGAGGGGAGGGGTGGGAGGGGAGACAGATGTACATACTTTGTAGTTCCATCCTTGATGTAGTAGAGAAGACACTCCGACATGAGGGGATCCTCGTTGAGGTTTACCAGGTGTGGGGTCTGTGTGTGTGTGGAGGGGGGGGGACTTAATCAAATTCTACCTTCACTGGCTTGCTATACATTTCAATTGGACACCATTAGGAATGAAGCATGTCCTGATTAATGAGGTGTCCTGATTTCAGGGTGACACAAAACGGCTTCTGGAATAGCCATTTTAGAGGTGTCCTCATTAGAGGGTCCATTGTACTGTCAATATTGTAGTATTCCAGTCACACATGTCTCATTCCATGATAGGTTTGTGTATACATAAATATTATCCAACCCTCTTGGGCTGCATGACTCCAACTGCTCTTCCCTCGCGGTCTTGAATGGCTATACCCATCTCTGCCAGAGCCTCCTCCCTGGAAGAGAGATCAGAGGAGGAGGGTACATACATGTAGGTGAGTGAGGGAGGAAGGGAGGGAGGGAGGGAGGGAGGGAGGGAGGAAGGGTGTGAGTGAGTGAGGGAGGAAGGGAGGGAGGGAGGAAGGGTGTGAGGGTGTAAGGAAGGGTCAGGAAGTGGTAAGGGAGGGAGGGAGGGTGTGCCACACCTTTCTTTCTGAATGGCTTCTGTTTTCTTTAGCTTCTCTTCCCACGTCATATTCAGCTCTGCCATCAGCCGCTCAGCTTCCTACAAACACACAGACACATACACACATAGCCCTTACTACTGCGTGTGTCACCTATCCAACATGCAATGCATGCGTTGTGTTACCTTGAGCTTCTCCACAGCTTTGAGCTGGCCCGGGGTAGCCATTTGACCTTCACCTCCACTAGACACATAGTGCAGGTCTAGGAAGACACACACAGAGAGAATCTAATCTCAGAGTGTTATATTGGAGTACACCCTCAAAGACCAATATGTACAGGGTATGGTATCAAAAGCCCCAACAGAAGCACTACTACACATACATTGACACTCTACCTTATTGCAGTCACATAGACAATGGTCTCCAGCCAACATACAGTCACATATAATACTGCCATTACCTACCGCCCACTTGTGAAGCCCAGCACACATCCTCCTTCTACTTTTACATCATGTACATATAAGTAGAGGTGTCTATGATCCCATCTTGCTGTACATATAAATGCTGTGATATAACTAGGAAGTGATTACCGAATGAAGCAACTTTGGCTTCCAATCCCTCAGCTTTAATGATTCCATGAAGCTTCTGTACTTCCTCCTTCAGTTCACGTATTAACTGTGAAGAGGATTGATATATATGACAACTAATATTAGTTCTCTGTTAGGGGGATAATGGATTGAGCACTAATCATTGGAACATAACATGTAGCCGTAGGCAATGTAGAACAGGACAAACAGCAAAACAAGCTTTGGACATGTGTTCACATGTATTATTATCAGTGGCTCTAATGACTTGGATACATGCAAACAAGTCTAGCATTGTACATGTACATGTATGTGTGTGTACCTTTGCATTGGGATCTTCATTGACGACAGCAGCACACACGATCTGCTTAGCCCGATCAGCATACCTAGGGAGGGAGGGAGGGAGTACCTCAGTAACTACACAGAATAATCTATATGTAATAGGAGCTATACAAGTGTAAGCACAAACACCTGTGGAATGTTTTTGTAGAGAATTTATTTAACAGGTATACACTTGTTGCTTTCTATCTTGTTCATTGTACAATGTACATGTATGTGTGAGAGAGAGAGGGAGGGAGGGAGGGAGGGAGGGAGGGAGGGAGGGAGGGAGGGAGGGAGGGAGAGTAAAACCAACAGGAGAAGTTGACGCAACTCTCATCTAATGTGTTTCCTACATTCTCAGAATATACCTGAGAGTGCTAAGAGTCTCTTCATAATTGATGTCAGCAGGAGAGAGAGCGGCAATCATACACGTTCTGGAGTTTCCGCCTGTAAACACAATTAGCATGTGTACGTGGAAACATAACAAGTTAAACCAACATCTGTCAATACATTGAAACCAAAACAAGACACGACAAGCATTTCAAGCTACTTGTTTACAATAATGTACATTCAATTGTAAGTACACATGGTTCCTACATGCAACATACACGTGTACATGTATTGGTACATGTATATTATGGGATATTTAAATAAACAATTTGATATATATTCACACACCCAAATTTTCCTTAAGGAGCCAGGTAAGTACTGAGTCACGGTAGGGGACAAAGTCAGTTTTTTTGTCACTCTTCTTCTTCTTTTTTGAAGCAACTGCTGAGGCCGAGTGCTCTGCTAGGGAGTGGATGACTTTACCCAGTGTGGTGAGGGACTTGTTGATATTGGCTCCTTCCTAGAGAGAGGGGGGGAGAGAGGGAGGGAGGGAGAGAGGAGGGAGGGAGGGAGGGAGGAAGGGAGGAAGGGAAGGAGGGAGGGGAGGAAGGGGAGGGAGGGAGGGAGGAAGGGAGAGAAGGAGAGAGGTAGAAAGGGAGGGAGAGAGGGATAGAGAGAGGGAGGGAGGGAGGGAGAGAGGGGGGGGGGGGGAGAGAGAGATTCACACGATGTCGACATTGCACTAGCTACATACAGTATACAATACACTCCCCTATGGTGCCCTGTAACCCTGGGATACAACACACTCCTGAGAAACATCCCCATGTACATACACTTGTATACATGTATATATTGTACTGCTTCACTATGAAATGTAGTGACGTGTAGTGTAGTACAATGTTGGTACAAGTGCAGGAAAAAGGAAATGGTGAAAAGAGAAGTAACACACCTGTAACCGTTTTCCCTCTGCTCCAGTGTCCTTAGCTCTCTCACTACCTGCCAAGTCCACAAGACTGATCTTACTCACCTAGGAGAGAGGGAGAGAGAGAATGTAGTCGATGAAATGAAGGGAGGGTAGAAAGATAACACAAGGTACTTACTTACCTTCTCAGATGTTAGCTTAGTCAGAGTGTCCTTTCTGAAGAACGGAAACAATTCACGTAATGGTGTGTGTACATGTAATGGTGTATGTACATAACTCAATCTTAGAGATGCTTAGAGAGGCAATGCAACACAACAAAGCTCTCCCAAAACAGCCATTTTTCAAAGGAAAATTGGCTGCCTTGGGTGAGATTGGAACACACAACACTGCATGTGTAGTGTATATACATGTACTAATGCATTGTCTTACCTCTTTTGTGTGAGGATGATGGTGAAGACTGCATGGGAACGAGAGCTAACGGCATTCATGTTAGTAGAAGCCACAGTTCTAGCAGGAGACAATTGGTGTGCAAACAATGATAAAATAGCCTAATGGGATTTATATCTAAATACTGTTTGATGTAATGCCATGGTGGTGTGTGTGTGTGTGTGTGTGTGTGTGTGTGTGTGTGTGTGTGTGTGTGTGTGTGTGTGTGTGTGTGTGTGTGTGTGTGTGTGTGTGTGTGTGTGTGTGTGTGTGTGTGTGTGTGCACCACATCTAAGAGTGTAGGGCATCACACTGTTAACTTCAGGTGTATATTACATCTGTACAGGAAATGGCCCTAGTTTGTACCTTGCTTTGTTGCCTTCATCCATTAAAGACTGGATATTGGTAAATGATGTCACTGCCAGTTTGGCAAGTCCCTCCACATAGGGGCCCAACACAGGATGTTCTCTGGAGAGAGGGGGGGGGGGGGGAGGAGAGGAAGGAGAGAGTTAATCTAATCTGAAATGTTTCTATTTCTACAGACTGACCTAACTCGTAGGTTGCCTTTTGATTTAGGGTTTAGCAGGTCCTTCACTCTCTCACAGTATATCTCCATATAGCTCACCTGACAAGGTACAACAGTCACATGACAGTTTCATGACAGTCACGTGACACATGACCTACCTCGACAGAGTAGGTGAGATTTCCATCGTCATTTCCATCCATTCGATCAAACATGTCTTTACAAGTCTGCAACAGCAAGAGAAGGCATGTACATGTACTCTGTTTCTTTACTACTTCTTTCGTTCTTTCTTTTTTTCTAAGTAATGCTCTATGCACGTGATTGTTCATGCAAAAAGACTAATCATCATGTCCTACATTAGTGAGGTGTCCTGTTTTCAGAGGTTAAAAGGTACACAAACATGGCATTCCTGTTAATCAAGGTGTCCCTATTTCAGGCGGTCATAACTAGAGGAGTTCCAGTATACATCTAGTCTCGCAGTTCAGACTCACACGAGGGATAATTCCTTCTTCCTCCCTATTTCCCATGCCCATCATTGTATACGACTTCCCAGATCCCGTCTGTCCATACGCAAATATACACACATTATACCTGCAGAGGAATTACACATTGATCATATTACACACACTAGTAATGTAACTCATTAGTGCATACCCTTCAAAGGCATGCTCCAACATCTCCTGCCCAATGTCACTGTAAACCTTTTCTTGGTTGGCAAACCTGGGGTCTTCAGTCTGGGTGTGGAATATCAATGACAGTAGTGGGTAGTGGCGCGGTGAGAATAGCAGCTTACTCTGCTGCCAATATACATTGAATCGGGTCCAGTTCCCCTTCCAGTGATGCTGGATTGGGAATGGACCAACTCACCCCGGTGTGACTCCAGTATGAGTAGTCGAAAGAGAAGGTCTTTGGCTTGTCAGTGGCCACTGCATTAGGTCGGTAGATGGCTGAAGGGAGATGACAGAAATACATGTGTATAATATTTCAATTAACTACCATCAAATATTTGGCCCATTATTAGAGTCTGCAATGAACCTCTATGGCTGCACTTGGATGTGTGGGAATAGAAATGTATTGTACTAGTCTCTAAAATTAACACTAAGTGCAGGAAACATACTTCCTGCACATCCAAAGTGAAGGGAGGATTTATGTGAGTGCCCTTAATTTGATAGGGTTTTTTATTACTTTGGAACATGTACTTTTGAAAAAGATATCTGTTTAACAAGTGGTGTCCCAATTACGTACAGATGAGCGTCCTGTCTATAGCAGGTGTCCTCATTCCTGATTAGTCATGGGTTATCTATTCTCTTATTGCCCGATATTCTATATCACTGTGTGATGACTTCCCACACCAGAACACTACTATGGCCAATTAATTGCATTCTTACGTAAGTCATCACTACAGTGAAGTTAGCATGGTATATAGAGAGAGAGTATTAATTATCTAGGGCTAAATTGTGTACCTATATGCACTAATAGTTAACATGCAATAATCCTACAGCGATTGCCAGCGACTGTTTCTGTACTTACACGTAGTCTGGCCCTCCATGGCAATAACGCAGGTGGAGTTCCGTCTTATTTCCCGTGTGTTGAACGGGCGAACTCTCACTGCTACTTTCACAGACGACATGTTTAGTGAAGTTATTTAAATTGTCCTGCCTGGGAACGTTCACACGAGCCCTGCTGCCACTCACGCTCTACAGTCACGTACAGGCTCCTCCAGAAGACTTCAGAGCAAATCTTGCCTTGCAGGACTGCCAAGGTGAGCTATCTTTTTGAAGCAGGTCAGCTCAGCTGGTTGAATTGATCCAAAGGAAATTCATAGCGTGATACATATTCACATCGAGAGCGGTAATTAATCCATTGCGCATGCGCATATAGATCTACATTCACGTGAGCTCCGCCCTCATTGATTCTGACACACAATCTGAAACACAATAGATCTGGAGGCATATAGCTAGAAGGAGAGGAAGAGGGGGGGGGGGAGGGGAGAGAGAGAGAGAGAGAGAGAGAGAGAGAGAGAGAGAGAGAGAGAGAGAGAGAGAGAGAGAGAGAGAGAGAGAGAGAGAGAGAGAGAGAGAGAGAGAGAGAGAGAGAGAGTGCTATCTCTGACTACATTGGCTAGGAAGGGGTGTTCCAGGGCATCCTGTGCAGTTATTCTCTTTGAAGGGTTCAGCTCTAGGCACTTGTACAGTAAATCATATGCTGACTCAGGTAAACTCTCCCACGACTTTACCAATTCATGTACACTTATAGAGCCACGCCCATTGACAGAACTGTTCACAGATGTGGACCTGGAATCAGCAGCCCCTTTTGGATTGAGTCTCGATAATGTCTGTGCTTGATTTCCAGGGCTTTTCCTTCTCTGAGGAGACCTCAATTCATATCGACATGCCGTCACGGTACATGCTCCACTGCTAGATAGTTTGTTCTTTTTACTGGGAGGTGTCTCAGTAGTGGAGTGTTTTTCCAGAGGGAGTGCGAGTTGTGACTTGTGATTCTGCTGGAGGTGAGTGTGGAGCATTCTGCGCAGAGTGCGGCATAGCTCTCTCAAGTCTACTGCATCAATCTGTTCACTGCACACAAGCTCCTTGCCTGCATACACACACACACACAAGGGAGTTCACATCATCAAGGTCTGTACATGAGTATGACTATCACACATAAATACCAGATCTACGTGTAAGTGATAAGTCAATAAATTTATTACTGCCCTCAATTCTGTTCCTTATAATCGTAAAGCCAACCTTTTAGTGTGTCCAGGGTTTAATCCAGGGGGGCGCAGGGGGGCAAATGCCCCCCCAAGGATTCCAGTTGCCCCCCAAGCATATGACACCATGTGAGGTGATTTTGTATATCATCTACATATCCTCTCCTGCCTGTGCCAAATGTGCCCCCTTCCCTTAAGTTTCTACAATTATTGATTTGCCGCCTCAAGGATGTATGTCTAGATTAAACCCTGGTGTACATATTGTACATATACATGCAAGTGAGGATACATCACAACTCTGCTCTATTTAATCATAAGTTAAACATTTTGTGTGTCCATACTGAAGGGTACCCCACAACCCCTCTCTCCTTACCCAATTCCCTGGCTACTCTGGTGCACTCTGCAGTGCCCATAAGAGCAACCACTTGGGCTAGGGCCGACAGGTCGTCAGCTGCTCTAAAGAAGGGGTAACGTCCGCTCAGTAGGCACAGAAATATGACTCCTGCCGACCACACGTCCACTGCCGTAGTCTGATGGGGACACTTCAATAGCACTTCCGGAGCTCGGAAACCAGGTGTACCTGCTCGGGGTGCATTCTGATGACTCCTGCAATTAATGAATAATTCATCAAAATATGCATTCACTAAGTGTACATTTGACAATTACCTGCTCAGACATACATCACAAAGTTCTGTTTTCTTGTGTCTTAATGGACACACACCAGATTCCTTGCTACTTGGTTCATCCTTTTTCTTTTCCATCACCTTCCTCCCTGGTCTCCCTGCCACTGGTTCACCCCTTCCTCTCTCCCTCTCTCCCTCTCTCTGCTTTGTTAGACCTGACTGTGACTGGATCTTCCCATGTATATGTCGTCTGTATGTCTGTGGAGGTCGAATGAGACTTGTGCCGTTTATGTGGAGTTGGGGATGTGAGCGTGTGGAGGTGCTGGTGGTGATGGGAGCCTTGGTGACGGGTGCAGTGGAGGAAATGGGAGGAGTAGAAAGGGAGGGTTGGGCTGTGCAACTCACTCGAGATCTCACCTTGGAATGAGCTGGTGTGTGTGTGTGTGTGTGTGTGTGTGTGTGTGTGTGTGTGTGTGTGTGTGTGTGTGTGTGTGTGTGTGTGTGTGTGTGTGTGTGTGTGTGTGTGTGTGTGTGTGTGTGTGTGTGTGTGTGTGTGTGTGTGTGTGTGTGTGTGTGTGTGTGTGTGTGTGTGTGTGTGTGTGTGTGCACGCACACATAAATAGCATCAGAGACCATAGACCATGAATTGCATAAATTATGTATGGTCTCAGTACAACATATACACTGAGTTGTCGTTCTACACATAATACCTGTACCTGTCTGACAGGACAAGGAGGAGGAGGGGTCAGAGGTAGTGACTGCTGCTCTAGCAGGTTCCAAATGAGCCAGTCCAAAGTCCACCAACTGGAATCTGCAATAGAAAGCACACTAGTTAATTCCCCATACTCTCCTTTCACTCTAGTCCAAGGCTCGTATGCCAGACAAATACAATCCGAACTAATGGCACATAAGAAAGGATATTGATGCATCAATCAACTTCGAGTGGGAGGTAAGAGGTATTAACAGCCACTATATCCACACAGCCAACTTCCAACTCACCTCCCAGTGTCTCTGTTGTAGAGGAAGTTGCTGGGTTTGATGTCCCTGTGGATGACGTGGTGAGAGTGGACATTACGTAGTGCTGTGAACAGAGCTCTCATGTAGCACTTCACTTCCAGTGGAGTCATCATGTAGAGGTAGTCCTGATGGGGGGAAAGAATGGTGGAGGAGACACTTATAAAGTGGTGCCTAAAACACAATTGTGATTTCAAAAACACAACTGCGATTTCAAGGGTTGGATTTCTGCTTATCAAGGTGTCTTAATTTTAAGAACAGGTTACTACTCACTGTGAATCTGCTGTGGGGGAAGTAGGGCATAATGAGGACCACGTGGTCTCGGTGTCGTACACACGTCAGTAGTGGAATCACGTTGTCTCTACCACTGTGACAAATACAAACAGAAAGTTCATTGAGGTGAAAACCAGAGTTTAATCCAGGGGGCACAGTGACAGGGGGGCAAATGCCCCCCAAGGATTCCAGTCGCCCTACCAAGTACACTGCTACATCCCTCTCCTGCCTGTGCCAAATGTGCCCCCTCCCTCCCCCCAAGTTTCTACATTATTAATTTTGCCCCCTCAAGGACATATGTCTAGATTAAACCCTATGTGTGAGGTCAAAGGTCAAGTTCACAGTCGCTGCAATCATGAATGTATCATTGGGTGAGCAGAGTGAGTCCACCTAGTCATACTGCTGGAATATGGCAGTGGTGGTGGTGTTGTTTCAATATTTCATTATCCTGCGCATGCATCATTTTTCTAGCTGTACAGTCAGGTAGGTTCTCTCTCGCTAGCCTAATACATTCATCTATTTCAAATCCAGTCCTTTAGAGGCCTCCAATGCATCCAATAACAACATTACACAAACCAGTTGAAGTAACATACTAACCACAATCCGCATGATTATACAAAATACCCTCTACACAGACATAGGAAGTACAATTGGGAACATGTTTGTACCTATCTGTATAGTACAGAGTCCCCCACTGCAGGTGTACAGTTAAGGGCCCAGAGCTCACCCCATTGAGTGAAGACACTTGAGCTCATTCTCGATTCGCGATGAAGCAGAGGTGGGTACGAGATGCTTCAGAGCAAACTGTACTTCCACGCGGCCCTTCAGTCCCGCTAGGTATACTGAGCTGAACGTCCCCTCGCCAATCTTAGAGAGCACCTCAAACTCTTCCTTGACACACGGTACATTCTCCAGTAGATACTGCACTCCATCTGATGTTTCATGAACACAGAAGTATGGAAAAGCACGTTCAACACTGTACCTGAATTGCTTCTACAGCCACTACATGAATACTGTGTACATACGTAGCAATACAAAATCATTGCTTATGTATTGGAGGTTGCAAATGAATACTCCATCCATGTGAATAGCACTAATTCAATACATTACATGTACCGCCCACACTTGTAAAATGCAAGTGTACAAACCTTCACATGATGTATGGGAAGGTGACTTTCCTGAGACTCCATTCCAAGGTTTTGGTTCAGCTAGTACATGTACATCCATCTCTTGTTCCTCATTCTTCCTCCCTTCTGACTCCTTCTCCTCACTCCCGCCTGCCACCCTCTTCTCGCCACCCTCAGCCACTTCAGACCTCTCTCTCTCATCTTGTGAGAGCTGCTGCTGATACCCAGTGGCAAGAGTCAGGGATACTCTAGAGAAACTGGCACCCGAGACAGACTCACGCTGACTACTTTCACGGTCACTCATGGCTGGATAAAAAACCATGGACTTTCTTCTTCACAACAGATAGGATATTTTTGGCAGATGATATATTTTTAAGCAGCTCACCTTGCGCCATGTTGCCTTTCACGACGAGATTTTGTAACAGTGCAAGTCCATTACAGTACTAATTGTCGTCATTGGACATTGGCGGTTTGTGTTTGCAACTCTTGTTACCAGTTTTCAAATTCAAAATATTATAACGTTTCAATGGGGTTAATTTTCAGTTAGGCGCTCAAGAGGCGCTTAATTAGACAGTAATTAGCGTGTTTGGATCACGTGATGACACGTGCGTTTAATTACTAGTTGGTTTTAGACACGTTTTTTTGCACTGATTTTGGGAAAGAAGGCGAGTTGTTGGTGTGACTTCAACCATGAGTTGGGGAGTAGACTTGTGGGTGAGTGATGTAGAGTAAATCTAAGCCGTCTAGTTGGCTTTAGGGAGCACGTGGCAGATGGACTACTTGTGCACCGAAAACTGAGCATGTTCATACATTGTACGTTTGTCCATAAAGAGGTTCGTAAAGGCCTTTGTTGTTTGCAGGTGAAATATAACACCCGTGTAGAATAGACCCAATAATACTATAGATATATGTACATATACATGTAGCTTGTAATGGTGTAATGGGTGATTATACCGTTATGAATATCGGTTAATATCAGCCCTGTCAATTATATTCATTGATCTATTTGTAAGGGAACACGTGCTCTAAGAGCAATACATGTTCTAATGTGGGCAGCCTGCAGTCTTCCTAGCATTAACACATGTTATGGTACACGCTATATAGTTCGAACTGATGTTCAGTGTGTATAGTCACCACTTGTGGTAGATGTTTGTAGATGTTACTAGCTTTTACTAGTAGTCAGGAGTGCCTGGCTTGATGTGAGGGGTTCCTGTGTGTACATTTACACCCCGAAAGTGGTTACTTTAGGGTTGGCAAGCATCTCCTGTAGCCATACTGTGGCCAATGAAATGGCAGCCAGTGGGTTTCAAAGATAGCTTGTATTTGTACTGCAGCTGTTCCTGTACAATGTCGTTGTGTACTTAGTGCCTGATACTACCGTTGTCTTACCGCAGTTGTTTATCCAGTGTTTACAGTTTCAATAACCTACTCTGTGTATGTGTATGGCTCCAACATACACATGATTCCAATGATGATATTGCATGTATATACGTATATATACGTGTGTACATGTGTTTGCCTGGCTTGAGTAGTACCCAGTTGTACACGTATCCTGTTGTAACAATATTTAATGGTACATCTTTAGTGCTGTAACTTGCATCATATAACCTAAGCCAGTCTCATATACATGTATAAATGTACGTTTACTTTTTGCTTTAAGATAACTTGGGAATGAGATATTGTTGAACAATCTCTCACCCTCTCTTCCTGTATTTGTGTATTACACACTATGTGTCCATCCATGTACACATTAGGTAGGAGTAGTGCATATGTCTCTCCTGTTTGTTTCAAAACATGTATCAATTGCCTTTAGCATCACCTTTGTGATTGTACATACATGCATCAGTACTCAGTGTGAAACTGCCAGGAGTCTTGATGTGCCTCCATTGATGTAATCAGTGACTTCCTCTGTTAGATCAACAGCTGCTCTTTCCTGTGTCATTCCTCACTAGACATATCATCATGTGGACCAGCCACAATCCTCACTTCCATGCTTCATGTGGTTCAGTCGCTATCCCACACATGTAAATGCTCTGGGTAACTGCTGACTGCGTTGCCCAATACTACTACAGAATTGTGTACATGTATAGTCACCTGTGCTAAAATTTGTTGACCTTGTAAGGAATACTTCTAAAGTGCTGCCTTTTACCTGTGAATTAGCAATCTACACAGAAGCTCTACATTACAGAGCTCTGTTTATAGTCTGTGTGTGTATATACAGTACTGGTTGCAATGATATCTATTCCCTATCTGCATAGCACACTAGCTGTATGTGCATAGCACATTAGAAGTACGAAGGAAGGAGAAAAAGACAACCCAGACAAACAAGACACATATGATACAGACTAGACAAACAAGACGTATATACAAAGGGTATTGGCTCAGCAGTGTTCTATCTACGATTTTTGGTTTGGGGGGGAAGCTGTGAGGTGTGCTATCTCTGAGCAGAGTAGGGGGGTCCGGGGGCATCCTCCCCCGGAAAATTTTGAATTTTACATCACCAGAGATGCAATCTAGTGCATTTATTTAAATTCTTGGGTACACAAAATAAACATGAAGTCAAGTAGACTAGGTTACTGCAAGCATACAAGCTACACTAACAGGGGGGGGAAGCTTGAATGTTTGGGGGAGAAGTTGGGGTGTTTGGGGGGGAAGCTCCCCCCCCCCCCCTGGATAGAACCCTGCTCAGTTCACAAACAAGCTGTTGCCCTGAACTTTCTTGCAATTTCATTTTAATGCCTATGTATGTGTGCAGTGTGTAGGAGTGTTTATGGAGTATTGTAGGGGTGTGTTTATATCCAGCCTCCTCATTGACACTTACCTCACCTCTATGTCAACATATGGTTGTGTTTTTGGATGGATTTGGTGTCAGACAAAACTTCACCCACTTCAGAGTTTGTATTTAACTCCTTATTAGCTGCATTGAGTGTGTGTGTGTACACAATTAAGTGGGAGGTTTACAGTTCCTCCATACCCCATGTGTACTCCATACTCTTACTCCTTCCTCTCTAGCATGCTGCTAAAAGGACAGAAGGAAGTGTCCTGATTAGTGAGGTGTCCTCATTTCAGGGGGGGGGGGGGGGGGGGTTAAAAAGTCAACAAGCTTGGTGTTTATGAAAGCAAAATGTGTATCTGCATACCCTCCCTGCTTTCCTTTCTCATACAATTCTGTTTTCATTCCATTCTACCTTCCTCCTTCTCTTCCTCCTTCTCTTCCTCCCCTCTCTCTCTTTTGTAGGATGGTTATGAGCATGTGTTAGTTCATACTGATCAAGGAATAGAGTTTGTGAAGAGGACAGCTACATTTGTAGAGAAACTGATACATGTCGAGCAGAAGTATGCCCAGGAGCTGAGGTACAGTCTACTGCTGCAGAGACGTATTACCTGTGTGTGTGTGTGTGTGTGTGTGTGTGTGTGTGTGTGTGTGTGTGTGTGTGTGTGTGTGTGTGTGTGTGTGTGTGTGTGTGTGTGTGTGTGTGTGTGTGTGTGTGTGTGTGTGTGTGTGTGTGTGTGTGTGTGTGTGTGTGTGTGTGTGTGTGTGTGTGTGTGTGTGTGTGTGTGTGTGTGTGTGACCGAGCGAGCGAGCAAGTGAAGTGTTTTCCGTTTTTTTTTCCTGTCCAGGAAACTTGCAAAGCAGTACA
>OZ019957.1:716296-768796 GCA_963970385.1 Theonella swinhoei
CAAAAAGAAAGAGGAGGACACTTCAAAGTGAGTTTGTACTGGATGTGGTCTGACTGATAGTGCAGTGTCATCATCACACATGTAGGTACACTTCTGTGAGGTGTTTTGCTAAACTGGTAGCTGAGACTAATGACCTGGCTGGTCAGAGAGAACTAGTAGCTGAATACTGGCAGGTTTGTGTGTCTGTCTGTATGTGTGTGTGCATGATAGTTCATACTGTTATTCTGCCATACTCATTCCCCCAGGCGGAGGTTCTGGATCCACTGAAGACTGTAGCTAAGGATATAGCAGGTGAGAGGAAGACACATATGATGGAGGGGACCAAGAGAATCAATGAACTTAAGATGACAATGGAGCAACTAGACAAGGTTGACCTGTCCTCCCTCTCTCCTCTCTCTCTCTTTTGGCTTCTTCTCCCCCCCCCCCCCTCACCATCCCTCGTCCCTCTTCTCCTCCCCTTTCTCCTCCGCCCCCTCTCCCCCGCCTTCTCCCCCCTCCTCCTCCTTCTCCCCCCTCCTCCCCCCCTCCTCCTCCTTCTCCCCCCCCCCTCATCATCCCCCTTTTCCCCCTCGTCCCTCTTCTCCTCCCCTTTCTCCTCTGCCTCCCCCTCCTCCTCCTTAGTCTCGTGCCCAGACCCCACCCCTCGAAGGGAAGGGTCTGGTGACATTTGAGCATTTTCTTGGTTGTGCTGTGTCAGCATTCACATAACATTGATCACGTGCTTGCATCATTTGTTACTACACTCCTGCTCTCGTGAACAGTCGATAAGTGCATTCGTAATTGCGATAAGTTACCTAAGTCTATGTTCACGTAAAAGTTGCTAAAGGCTACCTGTGTCTTCATTGTCAGGCTGGAGCAGTTAGATCGCGTGATCAATGTCACGTGGCTGCTGACACAGCACAACCAAGAAAACGCTCCAATGTCACCAGACCCTTCCCTTAGAGGGGTGGGGTCTGGGTACGAGACTACCTCCTTCTCCCCCCCCCTCCTCCCCCTCCTCCCCCCCTCCTCCCTCATATATTTCTCTTCACACATACCTCTCTTTCTCCATCAGGCAAAGAGACATTACGAGAGGACTAGTGAAGAAGCAGAAAATGCTCTGCACGCTTTAGAGAAGGCAGACAGTGACCCTAACTCTACTAAGGCTAAAATTGATAAGGTACGTGTATATATACTCAACTTGTGTAGTGCACCCCTCTAATCAGGACTCCTTGAAATGAAATAGACAGGACACTTTTTGACCCCGTGAGGACACCAAACTATTCCGGCCACTCCCTTCTATCCTAAAGTGTCCAGATTAGATTTTATGCATGCACTATATACACAGTACGAGGGATGGCTCTCCTCTTAATTGTTTGTGTGTGTTTGGAAACATTGCTGTAATGGAGGTGGATGTGTGTCTTTCCATTCAGCTCACTCAAATCTTAAGAGCAAAGGAGCAAGCAGCTGAAGAAAGCAAAAACAATTACATACTTCAATTAGAAAACACCAATTTGAAGCGGCGACTTCATTTCAACTCTGAGATGCCACAAGTATTCCAGGTACCTCCTTCACCTCCTCCGCTCTCTCCCTCCTCTCCCTCTACTTCATTAATCTCCCCTCTCTCTCCTCTCCTTTCTCTATCTTTCACTTTCTCTTCCCCTCTCCCCCTCTCACTCCCTTTCCTCTCTTTTACTCTCTCACTCTCTCACTCTCTCCCTCTCTCTCCCTCTTCTTTCACTCACACACTCTCTCCCTCTCCCCCTCTCACTCCCTTTCCTCTCTTTCACTCTCTCACTCTCTCCCTCTCTCCCTCTCTCTCCCTCTTCTTTCACTCACACACTCTCTCCCTCTCCCCCTCTCACTCCCTTTCCTCTCTCTCACTCTCTCCCCTCCCTCTCTCCCTCTCCCCCTCTCACTCCCTTTCCTCTCTCTCACTCTCTCCCCTCCCCCTCTCCCTCTCTCTCTCTCCCTCTTCAGAATCTCCAAGATATGAATGCCAGACGTATGGAGAAGTACAGCAGTCTCATATCACAGTGTGCTGAGTGCAATCGTAGAGTGTTTCCAGTTGTCAACACATGTCTTGATAACATAGTGCAGGGCTCCGCTGCAGTCGATGCCACTAAGGTCTGTGTCCACGTGTGTTTCCTCATGAATAATTAATAAGAATTGCTTGATTGGTGGGTGGGGCATGTGACTATGTGTATGTGGGCAAGTGATGAGTCCATAGTTCAACTGACTCCTCCCACCTGGTGTGTGCGGAGAGGGTGAAGAACACAATTCGCCCCTATCTGATGCCCTGGTACACTATACAGTGGAACCTCGACTTCTTGATGTAGAGAGAGCTTTTTGTAACTCATTGAAGCTCCAAATGGAGCACACCTATATTGGTATCTTAATTAGAGGGTTCCACTCGCCAGATTTCAGACTGGACTTACACTATACTAACCATTGCCACAAACACCACATGTTGTGCTCTCTGTGCAGGACAACCAGCAGCTCATTCAGGAGAAGAAGACAGGGTACCCCATCCCAGGAGACGAGGAATTTCAACAGTATGGACCTAAGAAAGTCAATCGTCGAAAAGGAAAAAAGAAGGTACATATTCACCTTATTCAGTAGCAGAGATCTGCCAGAGTGTTGATATACATGTAAGCTCCAATGTAGTAGCTAGTGAAGAGTTAGATTTTGTGCCACTCCCAACTGTATTTTGGTTAACCATATTTTTGAAGAACATTGTGCTGCTAACTGACACTGAGAATTGTAGTACTAGACTATACTGCATACAACACATCATGTGGTGGTATGTGTTCTTCAGGTTGAGCCCCAGCCAGACTTCAGTCACCTGCCTCCAGAGCAGAGGAAAAAGAAGCTGACTGCTAAAGTTAATGACCTGGATAGCCAGATCTCAAAGGCCACAGCAGATAGGTGAATTTGAGCCTCTCAGCTGAAGATGTGCTTAGCTTCTTAGCTGACTATGCAATCGGTGCACTCCCTCTCCCTTCTCTTCCTCCCTCTCCCACTCCCTCCACTCCCTTCCTCCCTCCTATCACCTACACTCCCTCCCCCTCCCTTCCTCCCTCCCCCTCCCTTCTTCCCTCCTATCTCCCCCCCCCCCTTCCCTCCCTTCCTCCCTCCTATGGCCTGTACTCCCTCCCCCTCCCTTCCTCCCTCCTATCTCCCCCACCCCCTCCCTCCTATCTCCCCCCTCCCCCCTCCCCCCTCCCCCCTCCACTTCCTTCCTCCTTCCCTTCCCCTCCTTTTCCTCCCCTCCTCCCTCCTATCTCCTTCCCTCCCTCCCCTCTCCCCCCAGGAAAGCAATGGAGAAAATGCAGAGTGTATATAAAGAGAATCCAAAACTTGGAGATCCCAACTCCCTTGGCCAATCTTTGGAACAGACAAGTCACAAAATTGCTGCACTTGTTGAAGAGAGAGATAAATTTCAGGTGTGTGTGTGTGTGTGTGTGTGTGTGTGTGTGTGTGTGTGTGTGTGTGTGTGTGTGTGTGTGTGTGTGTGTGTGTGTGTGTGTGTGTGTGTGTGTGTGTGTGTGTGTGTGTGTGTGTGTGTGTGTGTGTGTGTGTGTGTGTGTGTGTGTGTGTGTGTGTGTGTGTGTGTGTGTGTGTGTGTGTGTGTGTGTGTGTGTGTGTGTGTGTGTGTGTGTGTGTGTGTGTGTGTGTGTGTGTGTGTGTGTGTGTGTGTGTGTGTGTGTGTGTGTGTGTATGCGTGTGCGTGTGTGTGTATGCGTGTGTGTGTGTGTGTGTATGTGTGTGTGTGTGTGTGTGAGTGTATGTGTGTGTGTGCGCGTTTTGGCCACCATCTCATTAACCTCAAACCACGTATAGTATAGCCTCCTAAATACTATCATTGTGGGAAAGTGGGAACAACCAAAAATCTGACCGTCAGACCATTTTACGTGAGCCCTGGACAGTTGGTAATTACATTAAGCAATGTATTAAATTTTTAGCTGTAATTTAGCTAATTATAGCACTACCTAATATATGCCCTTTTGTTATCATAAGTGTTTTTTTTATTTAATGTGTGTCATTTGTACAACAAAACCTGTTTTCATTTCTGCTAATATGTATATGTGTATATGTTTATTTCCTGTAGGCATGGTTACAGGAGGCACAGGACAGCAAGCTGTCTACTGGCCAACCTACAGGTATGGCTTGTAAAGGAAGTGTATGTTTTGATCTAGTGTCTTGATTCAGTCAGGACACTAAATATGCATTGACCCTGGGGCTATATATATGACCCTGGGGCTATATATATGACCCTGGGGCTATGTGTGTGACCCTGGGGCTATGTGTATGACCCTGGGGCTATATATATGACCCTGGGGCTATGTGTATGACCCTGGGGCTATATATATGACCCTGGGGCTATATATATGACCCTGGGGCTATGTGTGTGACCCTGGGGCTATATATATGACCCTGGGGCTATGTGTATGACCCTGGGGCTATATATATGACCCTGGGGCTATGTGTATGACCCTGGGGCTATATATATGACCCCGGGGCTATATATATGACCCCGGGGCTATGTGTATGACCCTGGGGCTATATATATGACCCTGGGGTTATGTGTGTGACCCTGGGGCTATGTGTATGACCCTGGGGCTATATATATGACCCTGGGGCTATATATATGACCCTGGGGCTATGTGTATGACCCCGGGGCTATATATATGACCCTGGGGCTATGTGTATGACCCTGGGGCTATGTGTGTGACCCTGGGGCTATATATATGACCCTGGGGCTATGTGTGTGACCCTGGGGCTATGTGTATGACCCTGGGGCTATGTGTGTGACCCTGGGGCTATGTGTGTGACCCTGGGGCTATGTGTATGACCCTGGGGCTATATATATGACCCTGGGGCTATGTGTGTGACCCTGGGGCTATGTGTATGACCCTGGGGCTATATATATGACCCTGGGGCTATGTGTATGACCCTGGGGCTATATACATGTATATGACCCTATGGCCTGTGTACTACCCTATGGCCTTGTGTATGACGCTATGACCTCTTTGTGTATCCAGGTGGAGCATCTCCCAGACCCTCTCCCAAAGGCAAGAAGAAGAACGATCCTTCACCACCTCAGCAGCAGGTGACCACTCCATTCAGCACTGCATGTGTGTGCAGGGCAACCCCTCTAATTATGACACCTGGAATAAGTGTGCACTGCTAAGTACCCACCTCTCCCACACGTGCGAATAGGACTGGGAATAATAGTTAATTGAGAGTGGAGCCGGTTGGTCCCATCAGGATATACTCCCCTTTTAACTATCATACTCCCCCTCGCCCCTCCCTCCTCCCTCTCTCCCTCTCACCCTTCATCTTCCCTTTCCCCCTTTCCCTCCTCCTCCTCCCTCCCCCCTTCCTCCCTCCACTCTGTCAATACAGAAAGTCCCCTCCGCCCCACAGCCTCCACCAATTGCATCTGTCCAAGCAGATGCTGTGAACCAGGAAGAAGCAGAGTCATTCTCAGAACCAGAGGAAGAAGACGAAGACGAAGAGGAGGAGGAGGAGGATGGAAGGGAAGGAGTTGTACTCTACGACTTCACTCGTGAGTGTAACATTAACCCTTCATGCAGTGATAACTGAATACAAATGTTGTGTACACGTATATACACATCACAGTCTGTTGACCTGGTCACATTACCTGATCCAGAACTTAGTAAAACGGAAAGTGTCCTGATTCGTTAGGTGTCAGTGACCTGATCAGTGATGTGTGTCCTAATTTCACTGTTACAGTACATGTATAGAAATGATGCTGTGGGAAACGCCAGTATTTTGGCCATTACCCTTTATGGTTATTCTCACTGTGTCTGTCTCATCCTCATGCAATATTCATGGGCGGTGTGGCACAGAGGTGTGATATGATACCAGCTGCAGAGCGTGGGGTTATTGCCGCGTCACATAAACCACAATCACATTAATTGGGTGAGATCAGTATTGTGTTCACCATAGGCCTCAGGGGACTGTACTTATTGAAGGTGGACAGTTAAAGGTGCTCACAGGCTAGGTTGGGTGTGGTCAACCTAACCCACTTTCAGTCCTCAGTGGAGGCATAACATGTAACATTACCGATGCCTACTCTTTAATTACTCCATCACTGTATTGAACCACAGTATCCAGTACAAGTGTCATGTTCATCACAGGCCTCTAGGGAGTTCCTCCTATTTAATATATATGTATATATATATAACACCTTCTGTACCGTGTGCAGGGTTTAATCCAAGGGGGGGGGTGTAGGGGGGCAAATACCCCCCCAAGGATTTCATTTGCCCCCCCAAGCATATGACACCATCAACAATCCCTCTGCCAAATGTGCCCCCCCAAGTTTCTACAATTATTAATTTTGCCCCCTCAAGGACTCATGTCTAGATTAAACCCTGGTGTGTGTAAGGTCCCACTCTCTAGTGGAGGTGTGTGCGAGAGGATCTACATGGTCACTGAAGTATGTGTGTTCGAAGGACGGTCACCGAAGCATGTGCATTTGAATAGAGGTGGAAAGGAAGTTGGGAATTTAACTAGAAAGGATGTACGGCCAGTAATGTGATGGTTTGTCCATATGGATCACAGTACAGACAATCTACTGGTTCTGGTACAGGTGCATGACCTGCCAGCTGTTGAAGTTGGGAATTAATTAGAAGGGATGTGCGGCCGGTGAAGTGTGCATGTGGGGGCTAAGGGGTGCAAAGTTAAAGGTTATGCAGTCACCGGACAGGCTGTCTGCCGGGACTGAATACCAGTGTGCAGTGGGACAAATATACCAGTCAATGTCATTACTAGTCATGCATGTAATTGGCATGCATGCAACTATTGATGCTTTCAGTAAGAGAATGCATGTGACATACAGTACTGGGGAACGTGAATAAAAATGGATTTGCTAGATGGAGCTATTAATGAGGATTTATGTGTACAGGTGTACCTGCAGTTGGTGCATTATACATGTAATGGACACTTATAATGTGGTTCATGAATACATACAATGTACATAGCATCTTTCTTTGGTCTAATTATTTTGAACATGGTATGTTGATGGAGAGACATGTTGATGGATATATGTACATTCTGATGTCAAATGTTACTAATTGTTATAGTCTCAACATGCTTGAAATCCACCGAGACTCAACATTCATGATGTAATAGGTAACTGATGATCTCAGCATCATACATCTGGAAGTCCATAGGTCATTATTCACAGTCTCCAGGGGTTAATTACATAATTGAATTTATAACTAGTGTTAAATAACGGGCAATGATTCTTTAATTACTGCCACATGATTATTTTATCCGGAGAGGGTGTGCTGTAAACAAGATTGTCATGTAAATAGTGAATTGATTGACAATGGTAAACAATGGGTAATGATTAATGATTCTTTAATCACTATTATTGATGGAGTGTTGTAAACAAGATTGTTATATAAATAAACTGATCGACTGATAGTAGAGAACCAGAGAACTGCTATACTGGACACGCTCTCAGGACAGAAAAAGTAGTGAGGTGTCCTGATTTAGGGGTTCTGAAGTACAGAAACATTACATTGAGTGCAGCAGAAGTTGTCCCGTTTATTGAGTTATACCTTATTTCGGTGTGTCCTGATTAGGGAGGTTCCACGGTGCATGTTGATGTGTGACTGAAGTGTCTACCACGGTACACTGCATACAAAGACACATAGACACATATTGCACAATATGTACAGAGTATGTGCCATTGTGCAAATGTATGCACATTCATATACAATGTACGTGTATCTGCAACACATCAACAGTTTCTATTACATGTGCATGTAAAATGTAAGTCTATCTTATTCAATTAGTGATGGAAATACTGCATTTCTGCATGTCTGTAAGTATGCTAGTGTCTAGAAGGCCCACAATGTTAGATGATTACAATTCCTACTTGTGTGAGGTCTCTGCTCTGTTCTGTGGCATAGCTGCTGCTTTGGTGAGAGTTTTAACGTATGTAATGGTATATTATTTCTGCAACCAAAGCCAGGGTTTCTTTGGGGGGGAGGGCGAGAGGGGGCATTTGCCCCTCCCTTAAAAAAAGTTTTTCCCGCCCTCGAGTCAAACAGACCTTCCTCATATAGAGCCACGTGCGTTTCCATGTTACCCCCCAAGATTTCTTGTGTTCGCCCCCCCTTGTTAAAATAAACCCCGAAAGCCATGATAGTCACATCACTTCTTCCTGAAGGAGCACTGTGATGCGTTGGTATGTCTATATGGATCACAGTATGGACGATCTACTTGGTATGGTACAGGTGCATGACCTGCCAGGAATTCTTCAAATATTTTACTAAATCTGATTTCTCGAGCCATCTGCTTGTGCAAAATTCCGGCATATTTCCTTTTAGATGTGGCTCACAGACAAGAGACGTATCTACTGTTATCTGACGTGTCCTCTGTATCTTACACTGACACTAGCAGTGTCGTATGTGTGTGTTCACTGTGTGTGTGTTGTATGTGTGTGTTTTGGAAGGAGAATGGAACTGGTAGGGTGTGACCACGAAGACTATTCCATGAATGTGTATTGTACTGGAACAGAAACACACTAACAAATTGCTCTGCAAAAATCAATTTTAACTCCAACACCCTCTTCCCTCCCCCCCCCCCTCCCTTCCCTCCCCCTGCCCCCACCAATAAACAGGAGTTGTTCCTGTCTGATGGTCACCTGTAAGTAGCTGTTTATCAATAAAAATTATCCAACTTAGTAATCAGACGGAAAACGTATCATTAATCAGACAGATAATAATTTAGTAATTGGGCACATAATCAATGCCAGTGATAGAGTGATTACAAAGCACTTGGAAGAGCTCTGCCATCTTAAAAAAGGTTTTGAGTAAGTTTGGTAAGAGGTGTATGGTGTTTGGTTGCTGGTGCATGCCAATCATTCCTTAGTTGCTTAATTCTTTCCCTCAGTTCCATCACGTAGACTTGGCCGTGGTGTAAGAGCGGCCACTTAAGGTTGGGCTCACAATATTGACAATACGGCTTGCATGATTGTGTCCGTGAAGCTTTTAGTTTGCATATTCTTTGCAAAACAGCCTCTTATCCAATTCCTTTTATCTTTCTCTGTGAATTAATAAGTCCTCTATGATCAGTAGCTTATACCTCACGTAATGATGCAGTATCTTTATCAATATTTTGAGCACACCTTGACTCTGCATAGGTGCCGACCAGCTTGGCTCCATCGTACACCTACTGAATACTGATAGAAGCTCTAGTGTTTACATGTCTTTAGTAGTGGTAAGACTGTAACCACATAATTGAACAAGTGGGCCTGATAGCTAGAGCACTTATTGTTCTTTTGAGCTGAGCACTGCCAGCAACCTCCCACCTACATTACCCCATACAAAGAATGCACCCCCACAAATGATTGTGGGTGCTGGCCCCACATTGATAATGATATATGCCTCCTCCACAGAATTTGCTATATATATATTGATTTCTGTGAAGAGTTCCACTGCCTGTGCTTGTTACTGTGGTGAAGGTTGGTAGACCCCTCTAATTAGGATACCCTGAAATAAGGACACCAGGACACCTTGGCAATCCTGTCACTCTAATGAGAATTGCATCATATGTGGGTGGCTGTTTACATGTGTTCTGTTGTTATATAGTTAAGAGGAATGTTTGAATGATTCCTAACCCACTACCTGGCTACCTAATGCAGTTAGCTCCATCAAAAGGCACAACAACTCTCTTGTTTAAATGTTTGCTTGGGTGGTTACTAATGTACAACCTGGCTACCTAATGCAGTTAGCAACCACAGTATACAGTTAACAATAGGGTCTAATACTCCTCCTCAGTGAACTGTGTATGTGACCACGTGGGTTATGGTAAATGTGGGGCTAAGTAGTGGATTTGAAGGCATAGCCAAATTGATAGTGCTAAACACTGTTCCGAATTAGCTGCTATTCTAGACCTCATTTTGTAACACATACAATTTAATAGGATTTCTTTATCTAATGCAGCAATAGTAGGTGTATGTGTATATACCTAGTTGCGTTCTCTATCATGCTTCCAGTGGCTCTTCCTAATCTGTCACCAACCGCTCCAGAAATGCATTAGACCTTTGTCAATGTGTCCCTGTATGGGTTGTGTTTGGGATGCTTACGTGGACACAAAGAGCTGTGGAGGGTGGCATGCGGTGGGTGCTAAGAGCTGTGGGGGGCACAGGCTTTGGGTAGGGTTGCATTTCCTCACATATGAGGGCTCATTGAGCCCTCTTCTCTGTGAAGTCTACAAATGTGTCCCTGTACAAAGTGATCTGACTAGTTCCTTTGATCCAGCACTAATAATAATACTATGGACATTTTGAGTTGGAGTTGGACCATTCTTAGGCCTGTATATACCTCTCAAGTCAAATTGGTTTTCTATACACGTGAAGTACATGTAATACGATGCCCTTGTGCTCCCCCACCAGTAAGATGAGAAATTACGTGCGTGTGAGGCTAAGTACATGTAAATATTTATTCATGTGTTAATCCTGTATGACTGTGATCTAATGTACATGTAAGTAATACTCCTTGGAGTGTCGATAATAGAGATTGCATGTCTCCGTCCTGTGATTGTTCATCTTCCTCTTACCTCCCTTTGCTAACTGAACCCCAGCAAGCCTCTGCCTCATCCCACGCTGTATTTCCTTAGTAGTCCATGACTCAACCTTAGATAGTAATCCATGACATCACTGCACTTACATTCACATATAATCCCCATTTCGGTGTAATTTATGTCAATTAAAATTGATTCCTTGTAACCACCTTGTTGCCAGGAGTTTACACCTGCATGCCTGGAGTCCTCTGTGTCTTGATACATGCTTTTGTAATAAGGTCATTTTTGTTCATCTGTGGGAGAGGAGTCACATGTTGTTCAACAAACCTCATGTACATTTTGTGGAAGTTCCTAAGCAACAGACAGGTATGCAGCCTTTTAGTTGTGTTGCTATGTATCAAGCTTCCAACAAGATTGTTGCAGTGCCCAGTGGGGACTCCAGCTGCCACAGTTGGATATGTATATATTAGGATTTTAGGGGTGAGGGGGTGAGAGGGGGGATTTGCCCCCCCTTAAAAGTTTTGCCCCCCTTAAGTCAAACAGACCTTCCTCATATACAGCCACACATGTTACCCCCCAAGATTTCTCACATGTGTGGGTCACCCCCCTTGTCACGTTTTCTGAAATAAACCCTGTATATATTACATCTGCTATTTACAAAGGTCCTCTTATCTTGCTCATGAATACACCAGCACTGATTTATATCTATTTACATGAATACACAGACCTTGAGACTCCGCAGACAACACAACGCACAAGTCACTTTGTGTATACTGGCCTCGATATTCAAAATAGCTTTAGGCTAACGTGTCATAGGTAGACATTGTTATGAAGTATAGGATTGTGTCACAGACACATTGCTAGTTGTACCACAGCTGTCCCCACCGTGTGCCCCTCTGTGGGTGTTATATAAGAGTCATGATGATGAGAACCGTACACGTATACTGACTTTAAGTCACGGTAAATTAACTATTGCTAAAAGCCCTCTGCATTATCCAGACTTTGACTGCTGTGTATGTGTATGTGTGTATCTGATATTAGGACCACCCAGTGAGAGTACGTGTACATACCTTTGGCTAATGGGTATGAGAGCAAGTGTGGGCATAATAGTGTGTCTGTTTATATAAACACATTAATTATAGCTGTATATGTACCTAGTTTTTTTTACTTTGATTCATCATTTTCAACGTTTTCATCTCTCTCTTCCTCTTCCCCCATTTCCTACTTATATATACAGCACAAACAGAAGATGAAATGGGTGTTAGTGCCAACGACAAAGTCATGATATTACAAGACCTCGGCGACGGTTGGCTACGTGTGAGGAAGGGTCATGAAGAGGGATATGTACCTCAATCCTATGTTGAGATCAGCGGATAATGTCCTTATTAGTACCCTAGTCCTAGAGTTTTTAAACACTACTGAAATGCATGCTACTACTTTTTCATCAAGCATTGGACACTTAGGCGGCTGTGCTCTCTACATACTATAGCCACCAGAGATGGATCATTTCTTAAATCCATGCTTTAGTTTGTATGTACGTTTCATTTGGTAAATACTTTATTAGCTATACAATTTGCTCATATTAATTTTCTGGAGATATATTTATACCCAGATGGATTATACGAGTTTGTGACGCGCTTAATTAATGCTGTAAGCGCGCGCCGAGGAAGTGGGTGGGGCGTCGCTCGGATGGTAAAAGCACGGTGTCAATGCACGTTTGTTGCAAAATTATTATGTGCAGAAGGTCTGTATTTATTGCAGTGTGCATATAATAGCTCAGTTGTTTGCAATTCGCTTTGTTTCGCTGTAATTTGGCACAAGCACCAACCCCTCGGTCTATATCTGGTTGCCAGAAACGACGAGGAGCCGTTGACTGTCCAAGCCCTGCCTCACTGAGTACCTTACAAGGAGCGCTGATAAGTGCTCATTCTTTTACGGGAGCCGCCAGCTAAGAACTCGGGCGTGCCGCCACGATGACTACAAAAGCGGACCACCCAGAAAGTGTCTCAGTCTCGCATTGGCTGGCTGAACTTCGTATGGAATGTTACAAGAAGAACCTGGAACACTTCGATACTGTCAAGGTGAGATAGATAGACTATGGATACATGGACGAAATTTGGGAGCAATGGATGTGAATAATTGTTATGTTAAAAAAGAAAGGAAAAAACTGTTTCAATAATAATAATAACCTTTACATGTATGCTTTTACATGTGCAACGTGTTTCTGTATTTTACATGTACTTGTGCAACAACAAACGAGCGAGCACTCTGTAACTGTAGTGTATGGCGTTTATGGAGGCACTGGGGCATCACCTTGTCATGTGGCTATGGTTAATTAGCACGACTTGTGGTGAACACGTACGTCTTCTTCCATTCTTTGGCCAAATTAATTTAATTACGATAATGATGTGACAAGATTAGTGTTGCTGGTGGTAGTGATGTACATGTACATGTACTTTTGCATGTGATAATGCTTAAACATGCATGTCAAGTATCATAATACATGTAACAGGTCTGGTACTCCATCCAGCCTATGTCAATGTATATACATGTATGTATAGCTTATACATGTATAGCTACTTTCTGCAAATGTGGGATTAGATGGTGCTTCAAGTCATAAGGCATTGTTCTATTTGAGTAATAGAGCCTATAGATATTTAATGTACATGTTGTATACTCTATCCGTATTAAAGAGTGCTGCATGTCTGTCACTTCACTGAAAGCATATACACAGTAAATAGCCGCTGAATACGGTATCTGAAAGACAAGTGTAAACACAGTCTGTAGGTTTGTTGATTGCTCTTTTTATAATACTGTGAATATAGATGGATTGCTTATCCATGAACATGAATTGCAGTGTTATATTGACGTATGCATGTGCATGTATATACATGTAGATGAGCGGTAGTGCATATGTCTACTGGGCATATACTGTATGGAGATGTGGCATCATCACATTTGGTATGTCACGAACTTGGGCAATAATGCACGCTGACCTGTGCACAGAGAACAGAAAGCCTTTCATGTTTTAAGCACAAGGCCGAGTTGTTGGTATGGCAGAGATTGCCATCTTGGCTTATTTATGGGCTTCCTCTTTGTGCCATTTGGTTTGCCAACCTCCTCAAACTAGGAATGTCATTATTATCTGACCTCTCTCTCTCCACTCTAATACTCCTAGCCTATGTATACAATAATCTGCTAATAAAGACAATGCACATGTATTCCAGTTGACTATTACACTGTTGTTTGGAGTGTGATTTTTTGACGGACTGGCTCTGCAGACATATTCTGTCTACATAGTGTGAAGGTTTTGACTGTAATTATCTTGCTCTGAACATACGATGGAGCACACTTTACACATGTCTTCAAACATTGCAGTTAACACCTCTAGCCCCACCTCAAATGTAGGTATAAGTTATGACTACCTAGAGGGCCTTTATATACTGCTTGACAAATACACTATTCTTTGGCTGCATAGTTATCTACCAGTTGAATGCTATGCATTTTTGGCGAGCGGAGAGTGCGCACGAAAAATTAGAAGTACGTATAACTTTACAGTATGTGCAGTGCCTGTCACATATAAATAAGTATATAGAAAATCAGCCGTTGCCACGACTAGGAGGGCTCACTATGCTCACCTGTTAGGCCATGACATTCAAGTTAGATTTGTTATCGCAGAGGTTCTTGGTTGATATTTCTCTTAGGAAGGTATTTAGGCCATACCAGCATACTGTAGCTACATCGCAATTCCAAGTTTCTCATTAGGGAAGTGCTTGTGTGTCATACCACACACAGGCAGCCTGTTTACAGCTGCCTGGTTACTTAACTGTCCCATCACTTGTTTGTCTGCCAGGTTCACATAGTAGTTGATACAAGATGGCCCCAATGTCCTTGTATCTGTTAATCAGCAGGAAGTGAATATTATAATACTTGGTCTTCTGTGACTATCTCTCTTTGACAATAATGACAGGCCTGTGTTTGAGCCATATAAGGAGAGAGGATTATTTGTGTGGCCTGTTGGCTTACCCTCACTGATTGGATTAGCTGCATAACTAGTGTTGTGGTCCAGATTTGGCGAGAGTGTGACCTAATCTAATGGCGGAGGAGTAGGTGTGAGGCCCTTGCTCCAGCCAAAACTACATCAGTTACATATGTGTGGTTACAAGAATGGTAGTGTGCGTGCTTAATTTTTATGGTTCAACTGTTATACTTTAATACTGCATAATGGAGCTGTAGGTACATGTATTTATCATTGTTGTACATGTACATGTACATGTGTGTAGACCCAAGTACATGTATACATGTACTCCTACATGTACATATATGTCGGGTGAACACGTTGTGGAATTTCTGATGTAACCACTTAAGTAGATAAAGATAGGGAGTTGTCAGGTTGACTGGTGATAGTATAGAGGTGGTGGAGACTGCTTGATGTGGGGGACGGATGGGAAGGTGACTGACTCAGCAAGAAGTATGTACTCTACACCACTCCCCCCTTCCCTCCCTTTTACTCTCTTATCACCCCACACGTGTGGCATAGCTCAAAGAGTTAAGAGAGAGAGAGAGGGAGGGAGGGAGGGAGGGAGGGGGACACTGTACAGTGTGTGTGCGTGTGTGCGAGCATGTGTGTGGCTGACCACTGATCATACTATCTCTGGAATTCCTTATTAAACCATTATTAAGATACTTGGAATGTCTCTGAACAGAATAACCCTCCCGATGAATGGTGTGTGTTAGCAGCTACAACCTAACTCCAAAAAAGTGCAGTGATTGGCAAGCATTGTCTTGTGTGAATAGCCCGTTATTTTAATTGATAAGAATCATGAGAGCAATGTTCCCAGTTGAATATCGGTTCATTTGGCTCCTTTGTGTCTGTAGTAAAATTAATGTAAAATTAACCATTATTGCTCTGTTTGTGCACTTGGAAGTGGGGGTGGTATGGACAGTGTGGGATACTGTGTAAATATTATTGTGGAGTGGATCCTTGCAGTCACACGGTGTTCTTGCATGCAGCTGTCGGATCTCACAACAATCCGTCATGTTGTGAATCTCAGGGCCTTAGTACACATATATTGTGTGTGCAATAATAGGAGATGCATGTATCTAGTACTTGGTGTAACATGAAACGTGTGTGTGTGTGTGTGTGTGTGTGTGTGTGTGTGTGTGTGTGTGTGTGTGTGTGTGTGTGTGTGTGTGTGTGTGTGTGTGTGTGTGTGTGTGTGTGTGTGTGTGTGTGTGTGTGTGTGTGTGTGTGTGTGTGTGTGTGTGTGTGTGTGTGTGTGTGTGTGTGTGTGTGTGTGTGTGTGTGTGTGTGTGTGTGTGTGTGTGTGTGTGTGTGTGTGTGTGTGTGTGTGTGTGTGTGTGTGTGTGTGTGTGTGTGTGTGTTCTGTATGCTTTCAGAATCAAATAAAAAACCTGTTTCAGGTTTTGCGCTGTCTCTAAGTCATTTTCTGTCTTCCCTTTTCTCTCCTCCCCCCCCCCCCCCTCCCCTTCTCCTGCTCTCTCCTCCCCTCCCCTCCCCTCCTCTCTCCTCCCCTCTCCTCCCACAGCCTCTGCTAGAATTCAAGGATCTTGAGCTGAAGAAACTCGGAGTGACAAACAGCAAAGACCGCTCCATCATGCTGGGCAGTCTTGCTAGCTACAGAGCAATCATCAAAGACTCCAGTCCAGGTACAAATCATGAGTGGGCATCTACAGTATGTGTATCATATATCCTCCTCCGGTAATATTTCCTGTCTCTCACAGTCTGTTAAGTTCATCCATGTGTTGTGTGTAGGGTAGGGTATTGTTATGACTTTGGACTTCTGACATAAAAGAAATTATAAAGACTTGAATTGAGCACTGTCATATCCTCTCTCATATTGCAGTTCCCCCTATTCAATCCCTAGCTGATTCCACAAAGCCTGTCTCGCGACGAAGTTCCCTCAGAAAGTAAGTGTACATGTAGACTAGCAGGATTTTCAGTATAAATGCACATTTTTGTAAATTCATGTTTCCTTGTTTCCTAAATCACTTGGTGAAGAATATGGTAGAGTTTTAATTCTCTTCTCAGTGGAGTAGAGTGTGTGTCATTGCTCTACCTAAATGTCCTTTGCTAGGAATAGTTTAGACCCAGCTAGTAACTTGGTTGGTAAGTTGTACTAGAAATACCATGACTTTCAATCCTACCCAGAGCAGCTCATTTTTCCAAGTTGTATTGTGTTGCTCTGTGTTTCTTTCTCGAGTTACCACGTGGCATTCATTACCGTTCATGCACCCTGCATGTATTTACTACAGTGTGAAAGCGTGCACATGATGTACATACGTGTACATGTAATTGACATGAAAACATGTGTTACTGACACCTCTTGTGGTGAGAACAGGCATAGCCATGTAAGAGAACAAGAGGCCACTGGATTCCTCCACTATTAAAGCATGTGCTGTGTGTCTGTATCCTTCAAATGAGTGTGACTTATGCAGTTTATGTAGTAAAGTGTGTGTTTAGCCAACATTTATTCATTGAACAATTAACACACTTAATGTGAGACATGTGGGGAAGCACTACTGCTTACATCAAAGACTGTACTGTCTGCACCTAACCTCTTCAGGACTTCTGGGGGGAGGGGGGGGGGGAATTTGCCTCCACCCCCTTGAAAATGTCTGCCCCCCTCCATCCCAACCCTGACTATAGTAGGCACTAACCAGCAGCCAGACCTCAACAGTAACTCCCAAGTCCAGCTTGCCCTCCCCCTGATTTTTAAAGGTCCTGAGTTTGTTTCTCACAAACATGTGAGCCTATTCCTTTCAATGTTGGTGCTAACCTGTCACGTGTTACTGTAACTTGCTGTGCATACAAAGCACTGAACTATGGCAGCCCTTGGCATGCTGCATCACCTACACAGCCAAACTACTATCTATACTCAGCAAAGCAAGTAAACAGGAACGCATGTACACAAATCGATTGTTTCAACTCAAAGTGTACCTAGTTCACTGTTTGTCCTGTGATATTGTATCGGTCTATCTTGACGGAACGCTATCCCTTTTACTCCCTAATTACACAGATAATTAAGCGCTAATGACAGCTCTACATAGAGGATAACATTACACACTTGACTGTGTACATTGTGTATACACTTCAAGTACACGTTTTACTGACAGCTCCCACTTAACCCAATAAATTTCCACTTACTTCAGTCTCCGTTCGGTAACAGATACCAGTCTCTTGTTACTTACCATTCCTACTACGTAATGTACTTAGTGGTGTACACACACACACCTACATGTAGCCTGCTATATATGCGGTAACTTCTACTCCACTAGGCGTATAGGTAGTAACTTCTACCCTACTAGGCGTATAGGTAGTAGGCTAGTAGTGCTACTGCAAGAAGACGTGGTACATGTACAGTCTGCTGTCTGCAGTTATCTGCAGTTTGCCCAACACCCTCTTGAACAAATTTGATGCCCCAATATGAAAATACGCACCTACTATGTGGGTTTGAGCATGCTCAAACCTATACAATGTATTTTAAACATATACCATCCCTATACCAATACACATATACCAAGTAATGACTGACACGCTTTTTGCCCTTTGTGCTAGTTTAGCCTAACAACACTGGTACTGTCAATGCAATGTCTAGACCCCAGCAGCAATGTCTAGAGTTTTTCTGTAGTGTTGGGTTACTCTCTTATAATTCACATCACTTGTGCAAGTGTACAGTCAAAGTCACCATCTTCTCCCTTCTATCCTCACCCAGCTTCAATTTCAAAGGCCTTCTCAGCAGTAGTGGTTCCAAAAAGGTGAGTTCATTCCCACTCTACTCTATATTCACTCTAAGGTGCCATATACATGTACATATATGTACATAGCCAAATTCCCTTTTGCCAAGTTGCATGTACTTCATTAGTGAGATATGTACATTCCTTAACTGGCTAGGTGGCCCTTGTCCAATTTATTGAAATTTCATGTGTTGTTGAGTTCTTCACGTTTATTAATTACTCATTAAACCATATCGCGTGGGACCTTGAGAATGGTGCACGCCTTCCATTCAATGCCCAAGTACCCCATAATGCAAACACTACCCTCATTGAAGCCGGCATTAGGCCGACAAAAAGACTCGACAAACTGACTCAATCAAGGACTGGATTGATAGCCCATTGTGCACTAAATGCACATGGTGTTTGATCTGAAAGACCATAGTGCGTATAGAGTTACATGATTGAGGAGTGAACCACAAATTATGGACAACCCTCAAGAGTAGATTTGTACACCACATACTACACACTACAGTAATCAATCTCAGCTATAGTCTCTAAATCTGATGCTCCTGATACTGAGGTGGCTAATCTGGACACCTTCAGAACAGAAGTAGCCTTCCTATACGATATAGGAAGGGAATGTCATGATGAGTGAGGTACCGTTGAGTAGTGAAGTGTCCTGATTAGTGAGGTTAAGGATTTGTGGCAACAAAAGTCATCCCATTTGAAGTTGACATTCCACCATTTAATTACTTCCTCTGCAGAGTAAGAAGTCTCGTGACAGTATGTCAGTCACCACTACTCCCTCCTTGACCTCTGCACTGGACCTGCATTCCACAGACAGTGCCATTTCCTCCCCCACCCCCACAAAGTCCTATCCCATCCCAGACTATGAGGAAGTTCTGCGAGCCTGCAAGGTCGGCCTGTCCCCTTCGTCGTCTGGAGGACAAAAGGCTATCCCTAATGAATACGTCCCTTCTCCGCCGGATATAGAACCATTCCGTGGTAGAGTTAACACGGTTGGAGTTTGTCAGTCAACGCCGACAGAGGTACCGCTACGTCACTTGCCTGAGAGCCGTCTGAAGCGAGACAGTGTCACTACTTGCACGACATCTGAGGAAGATGCTTACAGTACAAAGAGCAACTTGTCCAAGTCACACCACCTGAGTGTGATCTCAATGGAGTCTGGTCTCAGTTTTGGGTATGATGTGGAGATTAATCCCAACCTTCCCTTGGAGGTACAGCCGTGGTTTCACGGGAAGCTCTCCCGTGAGGAAGCAGTGGCATTGCTTCGTGACGAAGGAGATTTTCTCGTTCGAGAGAACACAACCATGCCCAATACCTACACTCTGAGTATGCAGTGGCGAGGACAGATTGACCACACCCTAATTCAGTTTGATGAGGTCGTGAATAGCCGAAATGGAACCACAATCAAGTACAGCTTTGATGGCGGAGCCTTTGACAGCGTCCCAGAACTCATCTACCACCATCTGAAGTATCAGATTCCAATCAGCAAGGACACACAGAATATGCTGATGACACCCACCCATCGACCGGGAGCAAAGTTGCCATTCACCCCTGCAGGCTACTACCAGCCTTCACAAGACAGAAGTGAGAGAGGTCACTCGACGTCGACTGGACGCTCTTCTCCATGTTCAGTCAGAAGTGTCTCTGAGGACCATGGGTATCATCGCTCGTTCTTGAGGCGTACCTCCTCGCCCGACGCAGCCCGACAGCCCCTGCGCCCACTGCGATCCAACTCAATGAGTCCCGGAGCTTTCAGCATGTCCCCACGGCAGAGCCCCGGAAGGGAACTAGCCAAGCGGAGCAGCAACTCCAGCGGAGAACTGCTGGAAACAGATGAAGTAGACCAAGTAGTGTTGACAAGAAACCCTCCATCAGTGGTGCAGACTGTAGCAATGCGCTCTCGAGCAATGACCGATTCAAGAATCACGCCTGGCAGCCCAAACAAGAGAGACAGTTTTGGCGACTACGAAGTGATGGAGAGTGTTTCTGTACTCGGCTCACCTCCTTCGCAAAGAAAAGGTCAGCTCAGTTCTCATCCAGTCAGTGTTGCTCCTCAGACAAGTAATGCTCACTCACATGCTCCTGTGAAGGCATGGAACAATGGAGGGGATGTTAAATATGCTGAAATTCAGCATTTCAAAAGGCCACACGAGATTACCAGACGGGGCTCTTATGCAGGCCATCAGCGCAGCACTCCCCCTTCTTCCGGTGTTCAATATGCTGAAGTTCGCTTCCAACGCAAACAGCAGTCCCAACCCATCGTGTCCCCACATCCCTTCAGTGTCCAAACCAGCCCAGTCAGAGTCAACCCCTACCAATCACGAGCTGAAATCCTCGCACAGAAACTGCAGCCCGAACCTACCACTAGCACACCATCCAATCACCAGCACCTCAATCGAACCGAGTCTTCACCGCACCCCTTTTCCCGTCACTCCACCCACTCCCTCCCTCGACAAGCCTCTTCTCCCCTCACCATGGCTGGAATCACTGAAGAAGCAACTAGTCCACTCTCCCAGCCAGAGATGCAACACTCACTAACTGATTCTTCTCGCAAACGTCCTCCTCTTCAATCATCACGTAGTACTCTAGTAACAGACACTCAGAGTGCCAGTAAGGAGGGACAGGGAGCAGCTGCAAAGGTCCCCAAGAGTTTACCTGGCCACGAGATGCTTGTGGGACTCCACAATATGCTCAATCGCAGTACGGAAAAGGAACTCGCCTATCACCTAACCAGAGCGGATGCAGTGGCCTTCCTACTCACTCCACGTCCTGGAGAAGACAAAGAGGTGTGGAAGGAGAGGTAAGAGACAGGTTGACTCTAGGTCCTGCCCCTGTAACTTGTTGCCATTCTGAAGTAGGGGTAGCCCCTGTGATCTTATAGTAAATATTAATAAACACTCTCTCCATTGTGTAGGGTTCAAAGGACTACATCTTCATCTGGCCTGTATGTTGGACTGCAGACACTGGCAGACTCTGATGGTGAAAAACTCTGGAAGAAGCTCTATTTCAGGTACAGCTGCAAACTAAATACCAGCAAGTGTGAGGGAGCCTTGTCTAGGGCCCTAGAATGGCTGCACGACTACCTGGTCACAGTGTGTGATGGTGTTTCTCTCCCCACCAGACACCTGAGTCTCTCTCAGATGGTATCTCTGAGTATTGTGAGTGCAGGAGATGCTGTGGACAGAGCCCACACCCTGCGGAGGTTCATCGAACTTGCCTTCATCCTGCAGAGTGGTACCTACGGTAACCTCTTCTCGTTTATCTCAATCATGCAGGGGCTTACCTCCCCACAAGTGAGTCACATACCATCATAACCAGACCCAATTATCCTACAAGCATGATTGATTGAGTGGACAATATTAGCTCCTAATTACAGGGGCTCCCAACATGCTATAGTGTCAGAAGTCACTCCTCCTCTCTCTTGCTCCTCTGCAGGTGTTAGGTCTGTCTCAAACGTGGCAGGTACTCCACTCAACCTTCCCAGAGTCCACACAGACCTTCAAGCAGTTGCAGGACATCCTCACTCGCCTCAGCCAGGGCGTCTCCATGTATGCCACTGACCAGATCTCCATCCCGGCCATCCAGCATCTCAAGACTGCGTTCCACTTCGAGGAGCCTTCCCTACCGGGCCACGCCTCCTCTGCAGAGGATCACAGCCTCCTTGGCCAGCATACCAACCTCCTGGTAGGGCTGGATGGGATCCACACAATCATAAAACATGCCTCCCGTTTCTCGTACAATGCTCGCAAGCGACTTGAGCCTCTCCCATACAACGTAAAACTGATGGACTTTTTTGCTCAAGACTTCACCCGTAGCTACCTTCATTCCATTAATGTAACGGCAGACGACCATTTAGAGAGGCGACGAAGGTTTGATGTGCTATTGAGTGCTTTAGTAGAAAGAGTAGAAGCAGCATGATGTCATTTATCTCAAAACCCTGTTAAGTATGATCTGTTCTTTAACTGTTCTCTAGCTCAATGTATACTGTAATGATATCATAGTATGTTTATAAAAGGACATTTTGTATCATGATTATCTGTTGTTATGTCAATTATCATTTGTGCTTCTGTAATGAAATGTGTATACACAAAAATGAAAGTTTAATATTACCATTCAGTGCTAGTCTCGCAAGCCAGAGTCTGCCTCAGTCAGCATCAGTGATAAGGGGGTGGGGCTTCCTGGTGGATGTACGTATACGGTCCGTGCACGTGATTGGTAGTTATCCATGATTCTAGGAAGACAAAGACAGAGACGAAGATGATGATCAAAAGCCTCTTTATGATCAATAAATCCGGGTGAGAGCTTAGTATGGATCCAATTACGTGCGGCGGGCTTTATATTTGAGCGTTCTTTGCGTACTGGGCTCTAATTAGGGGTTATATGGCTTGCAAAGAAACCCTTTACAGGAGAACGTGCATAATTACAGGGAGATATTTATGGAGAAGCACTGGAGCAGTGTGGTGAGCCGCTCTGTGTGTGACTACTTCTTTGAGGCCCAGAGCAAGGCCACGAGTGCAGCCGACCTCCCTCCTGTCATTTCCACACCTCACTATTTTCTCGTCTCCATCTTCCGTAACCACCTCTACTTTGTGGCTGTACTACAGAATGAAGGTAGTCAACAGACCAAATACTGAACTGCCCCCCCCCTTCTCCCCTTCCCTCCTTCTCCTACCCTCTGCTGTACAGGGTTTAGTGAAGGAGTTGCAACATATATCTAACCTATTTTCTCCATAAGAGCCCCCTACAGCATGTATACCTATTGACTGTGTTATCTCATCAGATCCTCATGTTATATTCATGTGCAGTTCCTCCGCTGTTTGTGATCGAGTTCCTCCATCGCATTGTGGATGTCTTCACAGAATACTTCGACGAGTGTTCAGAAGCAAAGATAAAGGATAATTATGTCACTGTCTATGAGGTAATGGGTAGAGTGGGACCCTCTAATTAAAGGATAATTATGTCACTATCTGTGTACAGTTGTTGGAAGAGATGTTGGATAATGGCTATCCACTGGCCACTGAGTCTAATGTACTGAAGGAGCTGATCAAACCTCCCAGCTTAATTAGGAATGTTGCACACACTATCACTAGAGAGAGCAAGCTGGCCAAGTGAGTGAGGGAGAGGGGGAGTGCTGGTTGTGATGTTTGCCCCTGTACACACACACACACACACACACACACACACACACACACACACACACACACACACACACACACACAGTGTTAGCTCCACCCTGCCAACTGGTCAACTATCCAACATACCATGGAGGAGAACTGGAGTCAAATATGCCAATAATGAGGTAGACTCATATAACAGTGACTTGTGTGTACACTGTAGTACAGGTCGCAGAGTTTGAGTGTAACATGCTTGCATGTTGTATATGCCTTGCCTGTGTAGCCAAGTCATTGTCTGGGTTTGAACTCAATCCTTAGGATATTAACATCCATCCTACACTCCTCTGCCACAAGAGATCCTGTGGCTCAGTGGTAAGAGTGTCTGACTAGTAATCAGAATGTCCTGGGTTCGAATCCCAGCTGGATCCTGAGTTTTTTTCAGGATCTTTAACAATGACTTGGCATTGATGTGGGTTGATAGTGTTTCCATCATTTAGGCTATTTAATGACTTTACATGTGTACATATTGGCATTAGATATTCCTGGATCTGATTGAGGAGGTGGATGTGATCATTGACAAATCTGTAAGATCCCAGAACCCGCTACGTAGACATACCTATTAGCAACATGTGTTCTCTCGTTCAACAGGGAACTACAATACTAGCAGAGATACAAGGACGGGTAGGCCAACCTTCCACTGCATATCACTGTACATGTGTTACAACATGTGCTTTGTGTATTACAGATTGAAGCTAACAGCAGATTATCAGGAATGCCCGGTGTGTGTTACAGGTGTACGATGGTCTGTACTGTACAGTACATGCCAAAAAATGTCAACAAAGCTACCATACCACTACCCTACTACCCTACCTTGCTTCCCCACCCTGCTACCCTAGTACCTTACCCTGCTACTTTGCTACCCCACCCTGCTACCCTAGTACCTTACCCTGCTACTTTGCTACCCTAGTACCTTACCCTACCCTGCTACCCTAGTACCTTACCCTACTACTTTGCTACCCCACCCTGCTACCCTAGTACCTTACCCTACTACTTTGCTACCCTACCCTGCTACCCTAGTACCTTACACTACACTACCATACTATCACAGTACAGTACCCTAATACCATAACACCCTACTACCCTACTACCCCACCTTGCTACTCTACTACCCTACCCTGCTACACTGCTACTCTGCTACCTAATACACTACCTTAAATTGTTGCATGTACTGTATGTCTCGACATAGTCTGTGGTTTGAGAAAAGGTACTTGTGTTACGGGTGCATGCGTTATGGTGTGATCTGTCATTTCAGATTTGACCCTGTCTTTCATTAACCCTCGTCTTCTTGATGATGTCAGCTTTCATCCATGTATCAGATACAAGCGATGGGAGGTGAGGCTCTGCAGCTGAAACCAATTCATGTATTATTCATGAGCACACATCTACAGGCCGAGAGGGTGTTGTCATTCATTCCTCCTGATGGAGCGTTCAAACTACTCTCTTACCAAATTGGCAGCCAGAGGTATGTACATACAGTGGGACCTGTTGGTCAGGCTCCCTGATTCCTTTGTGTTCATGTTGGGACAATAGTCTGGTCGAAAAAGCCACTGTAACGGAAGCATTCAGAAGGTCTTTTTCTGGGATTAAAACAGACAAAAGTGGATGGTATTTACATTAGCATAGGCCCTCGTGTTGCCCTCATTTTGGGGTGTCCTGATTAGAGAGATGGGTTCTATTGCACAAACTATTTCATATCATCTCCCCCCTCCCTCCCTCCCTCCCTCCCTTCCTCACTCCAGTGGCAATGTGGCTCTACCAGTGTACGTGTCACCTCAGTTTACATTCTCAGAGGGCAGTGGAAAGTTCACCATCAGAGTGGGGCCCAAACAGAATATGGGAAAAGTGGTACATACATATACTAACAATACACACTGTACCTCCCAAGTCACCATTGTTTGGACCACCAGGTGGAAGATGTGAAGCTCACCATCCCAATGCCTAACTGTGTAACCAATGTCAATCCAACCAGCTCATGTGAGTTCCGACATGTGTTTATTGTACAAGAGTGAGTATCGTATCGTGTCAGTGTACCTTCTATCTCTACAGATGGCATGCCAGGCTATGACCCAGTGGCCCGCACCGTCATATGGAGTGTAAGATACATGATTATTTCCCCTTGTCTCTCCAGTTTTTACTCTTGTTGCTCCTATGCCGTGTTAGAGGCCTTGCCTGTGCTACTAATATACATTTATAGCTAGTGATCCCAGGTGCTGAAGAACTCACTCAGAGGGTACTGTATGTTTTACTCTTCCACAGATTGGCAAAGTGCAACCACAGCGTGACCTGACCATGTCTGGATCTGTAAGTGGTGTAGATATTACGTTTGGTGTTCCCCACTCCCCCTCCCTCCCTCCCTCCCTCCTCCCCAGGTCACGATGACATCAGGTGAAGTCCCCGAGAGCAACCCCACCATCATGGTGGAGTTCAAAATAGCCCAGCTAGCTGTGTCCGGTATAAAAGTGAGCAGACTTGACATCTATGGAGAGGTTGGTTCTCATTTGTGCATGCATAAAATTTAATTCTTAAATTTGTGAATAAGGAGCCTGTTTTACAATAACGTATGAACAATCAATCCGAGAGATGCTTAGAAAGGCAAGGCAAGGCAACAACAACACAACACGCCCGAAACAGTCATTTTTCAAAGAAAAATTGGCTGCCTCGGGTGGGATGCATAGTACTTCTTGAAAACATGGTATGTTTTGCTGCCCCAAATGCCATGTTTATGAACTCACATCCTGTGTGCATGTTTCACCTCCCTTCCCCCCCTCCTCAGAAATACAAGCCTTTCAAGGGCATTAAATATATCACGAGAGCAGGGAAGTTTCAGGTCCGATCATAAGTCAGACTATTGTAGTAGTCCGCCCAACGGTTGGCTGTATTGTAGTGTGTGTGTGACATGCAATACTCACTCCCTATATTGTGTTCTTGTGTAAATATAATAGTGCTTTTTATTTTCAAGAATTAATTAAAACATTGAATGAACAGTATACACGTAATTATGCAGCAGTTAAATATAGTCCAGTGTCTACACATACAATATGTGAAGATGTTGAGCATGGTATCTGGTTTGTCTGTATGGGAACTTGGCACAAGCATAGTATACATGTACACGGGTTGGTTAGGTGATGGCCTACGGGCCTAGTATATGTAACGAGGCAGTGTAAACACACCACAGCATGTATATACAGATTACACACATGGTCGAATGCACCTTAAACTCACCTCACTGCCCATTTGAAACTAAAATGCCTACCTGTACCAGCAGTCTGATCACCGAACATGTAACACGAATGGACATGCATGCACGACTATGTAAACAAGCAGGCACACCATTATGAATACTTAAATGAATACTCAAATATTGAACATCTTCAAAGAGTGCACGAAATGAGTATCACCTCTGTGTGCGTGTGTCAGTCATCCGTTGGTCTGTCTCTGCTGTCAGTGAGTTGGCCCTTACCCTCTTCCACAGTGCAGTCATAGCTTACTGTAATGCACAGGTAACTAACTATACACGTACATGGTCTAATCTTCTATTTCACTCAAATGCATGCATACAGAAGTGACAGTCAGAAGCAATGAAGTCCATGACACTATAATGCACATGTAGATGTGGTAAAGCATCCATTACATCATCATTACATCATGAAAATCAGGAATGCCAATTATTGCATGTCACACGACTAGGATCACCTGATCCGTTGCCAGGTAGCAGCCAATCAGGTCACAGGATTGCCACATGTAGTTAGACCCAGGACCCATTAGTGACCTTCACACATGCAACTGGTTAAAACCAAAAAAGAGCACTTTGTAATTCCAAATAAAGTGCAATTGACAATATATATACATGTACAAAAGTTATCGATAAATTTATGTAACTCCATATGTGGGGGCGTGTCTTGTTTTCGGCGCTGTGAATACAAGTCAATGATTACTACATGTAGTGTGATGATGTGCGTCCTTGTACAGTTAATATACGACGCAATTTGGTGTAACAGTGGTGTAAAGATAGGAGGGTAAGGTACGTTACATGTACACATGTTCAATGGATGAGTAGCAACACAGCAACAGCAATGGCAAATGGCACACAACCAATAGAGTGCAGAGATTCAATACGAGCAGAGCAATCACTGAGAAAGGAATGGCAATACAACACAAGAATCATACAATGGCAGGGATACGGCCACAGAGTGTGTATGTAACCACGTGGTATAGGTGAGCCTTCAGCACGTGTAAAAAATCCGATTTCAATTCATGAAGGCTCAACTATACTCCACAGTAACATAGCTACTGCAGGGCTCATGTAGTGCACGTGTATATACATACCTTGGGTTCCTGTCCAGGCACAGCTGAAGCAGGTTGAGGTTGCTGTCCAGGTTGGACCTGCTGTTGGCCTGGTTGCTGCCCGTAGTAGGCATATCCAATCTGACGGTAGTATTCGGCCCACTGTGCCTGGATCTGGTCTTGAGTTCCTGCCGCCGCTCCAGCCATCTGAGGTTGTGGTTGGGGCTGCTGGGCTGCTGACGCTACAGGATAAGAGATATTAGTTTGGTAGGTTAGCACTGTCAATAATGTAGTACAAACTAGACTCCATTGGACAGAGAAAGGTGCCTTTATTAGAGTGGTTCCACAAACTAACGTTGTCCTCCCTGAGCCTGGGCCTGAGCCTGGGCCTGAGCCTGGGCTGCATAGAGCTGTTGATAGTAGGCCGCCCAGGCAGCCTGGTGATTGGGGTCAGCCTGAGCCTGGCCCTGAGTTGCAGCTGCTGCTTGCTGATAAGGGTACTGGCCCCCCCATGGATTTGCGCCGGGGGCCCCCCCAGGTGTGCTATACATCGGCCCCGGCTGCGGTGCTGCATACACCTGGCCACCCTGATATGGAGCACTGCAACAAGAGAAAGTAGACGTGACAGTGGAGTCAATGAAGCTTGTCACACACATACCCAAATTGAGGGGCAGGTGCTCCAGGAATGGCCTCGTATTTCTGTTGGATGAGCTGCTGTGCTAACTGGATCTGCTGAGGAGTACCGCGAACGTTGAACAGTTTCTCTTCGGGGTTGGGCTGCGCTCCGCGATGGAGTTCCACATGCGCTCCTGACTGCACCTGAATCTGCCTAATGGTGTCTCCTCCTGGAAAGACAAGAGGAGGAACAGGGAGTAGTAAGCAAACAAGATTGAACAATTTTTCCTTTTGCTCCTCATCTCTCTCACCTTTCCCAATGATGAGTCCACACTTGTTACCTGGCACACTGAACTGTATCGTCTGTACTCCGGGTCCAGAGGGATTAGGGAGCTCCAGTCTTGGACGGAAACCACTGTTCTGACGCTGTGTGTAGTGATATATGGTATGAGACTGACCAAAGTTAACACAGCCAAAACAGACAGGTCTATTGGGGCTGGGGGGCTGAAAATGGTTTTGCCCCCCCCTCCCCCCAACCCCTGAGCTCAGCCTCAATCAGCAGTTAGTAAACTAACTCCTACCACCCCCCATCCCCCCATTATCCTTAGTCAAAATTTATCCCTCCCCCATTTCGTTTCTCGGCACAGATCAAAGTATGTTTTCTCACCTCTGCCACTAGATCCTCTACCCACTTCTTAGCTCTCTGACAGCCATCAGGAGAACCGGAGATAGTAGCTATACGATAGTCTGTGCCAGGGACATCTGTGGAACATGGAGAGAGGAGTAAAACTTGTACTTCACTTCAACTGAAGTTCTGAACACCACGGGACAGAGTGGTCCAAAACTACTCATCAAGGTATCCTTATTTTGGACGTGAGGCTACATACCATTCTGGAATTGCAGTCGGACTCCACAGTTAGTCTGGATGTTGTTGATGTGTTCACCACCTCGACCAATGACGTAGCCCACCATCTGCTTTAGGACTTGGATCTGTAACGCACACACACACACGCACACGCACACACACACACAATTTTATGACCCTGATCTACAATGTGGTGTGGTTTAAAATATACCTCTATAGTGTGTGGCATTCCACCTCCTGCCATAGGGATACCTTCTGGAGCAATCAGACCTCGAGCCTACAACAATAAATAGTGTTACATCTGATACACTGCTAAGAATTTACACAAAAGCATATGGTGTTAACGTGTTAATTTTGCATGGTTTCCTGTCAGAGTTAGGAGGGTAGGCCAACACATGTGAAATAGAGCCTTCTGACACACAAGATGAAGCTGTGTAGAAAAGATGGTACACACAAACCTCTAACTCTTTCTGTTCCATAAGCTGCAACACCAATTCACGGGCTTTCTGTAAAGACCAAACACATACACAATACCCAATGACAAGAGCAATCTGGAAGCAAGACTGTAGAGCCACACCTTGCAACTTTCAGGAGCACCAGTCATCCTGAGAGGCTTTTCAGGTGTGCTGGCATACTGGCCATCTTGAATCATCTGCATCTTACACCCAGCTTTCTCCTGGAGACACAAAGCATGTGGAATACTCAGTGGGGCGTGAAGAAGTGGGGTAATCACTTTGTCAAAAATAACCATTTAATCAGGAAATCTAGAGTACATTTTAAACACCCCCACTGAAGCACATCACACTTGGCCATGCCAAAGGCTCTGATGATCTTGCTGATTCAGAAGTATATATTAGGGAAATGGTGCCTTGTGTATGAATGTGTCACAAATTCAGGGAGTCCTAATCAAATTGCCTACCTGTAGAGCTTTGATCATCTCTCCTCCCTTTCCTGTGAAAGATAAAGAATTAGAACTACAGAGAGGGAGAGACAGCTACATGTAGGAGGGTGGTACCAATGATAAGTCCAACTTTGTTGGCCGGAATCATTAATTCTGCTACTTCTTGACCGTCCAGTGATGTAGTCCCAACACCACCACCCATACCTAGACCCCCTCCCATACCTGCACTTCCCATACCGACCATTCCAGTCTGGTGTGTGTGTGTGTGTGTGTGTGTGTGTGTGTGTGTGTGTGTGTGTGTGTGTGTGTATGCGTGCTGTGTGTGAATCAGTAGCTCTAATGGAAGAGATAAACTCACAATAGTTCCAAGAGGGATGGTAGTCATAGTACCTCCTGCATCTTCAACCACCTTGGCTATCAGTGTCTTTGCCTTACTGTGGATTGATATGTCATAATTTACTACACATACACACATATACAGGAGGGAGAGGGTAAGGGTGTCCTCTAGGGGGAGAAGGGGGAAGGGGTGTGACATACTCTATAGTGTCTTGGGTGCCACATATGGTGACATTTCTCTCTCCATTGACCTCTGACCCATCTATTTATGAAGTAGGAAGTGAGCAGTACTTAGAATCATCACACACACACACACACACACACACACACACACACACACACACACACACACACTCACCTGGGGCAACCTGTATCCTGGCTCCTGACTCTGCCTGAAGTCTAGTAATCATTTCACCACCCCTACCAATCACTGAGGAATATGACCACACATAGCCACGAGTTGAATAACCACTTTAACAATACCACTCACACATGTACGCGTTGTCCCCCTCCCTACCTCCCTCCCCCCTCTCTCCCTCTATTTAACAGCCAAAGATATGACTAAACTTACCAAGACCCACCATCCTATTTGGTATCTTTATCTCAATGGTGATCATCTGCTGGAGACCCAACTGCGCTCCGACTCTAATGAACGAAAGGCCAGTTGTGCATGCAAACAATCCTTCTAGTGACACACATTTACAAACACAATACATACTTGTCAACGAACTTAGCAATAGCTGCTTGTGCAACTGCCTGTGGGTCTTCAATAGAGAGTTTCTTTACTTGGGGACCATCATCTGTTTGGAAGTATACATAACATAAAGAGCAGTGGGATTATGTGAGGACAGGCTGTGGTAGTGTGTGTGTGTGTGTGTGTGTGTGTGTGTGTGTGTTGTGTGTGTGTGTGTTTGTGTGTGTGTGTGTGTGTGTGTGTGTGTGTGTGTGTGTGTGTGTGTGTGTGTGTGTGTGTGTACATTAGGAGGGGATAAATGTTACCTCCTGGTCCGCCTTCATCGTGTGGTCTCTTTCTCGAGTTCATATCTGTTGGGAAGAGAGTATGAATATATGCTAAGTAGGGAAATGTGTTCTACTAGTCTCAGGTCATTTGTATGAACTCCTACATACCTCCATTACCATTGGGTTGTTGGTTGGTAAGGGCAGGAGTCATTTTGGCCGCCATCTATAAGGGAAAACATCGTTAGCCCTAGCCCTTAGTAGTCTGTGTATAGCTTGCCGTACAGACGGGAATTTGGTAAAAAGGGTTAGTTTATGAATTCTTAGCCTTCTTTCAACGACATTAACACACCTCTCTGGCTTTTCTGATGGCTTCCGCAAGGTCGTTGTTTTGTGACATCTCGTCTTGGCTCTTTTCTCCCACCACACGTTTCAAGAATGACCACCTGCACTTCGCTCATGCGCAAAAGTGAGCAGTGCTTCTAATTCAACGAAAGTACATTTTTAAAATTTCCTATAAGAGCGCGTCCTCCTATTCCGGAATCCAGTTCGGTACGTCTTCATTCCAGCCCCACAGATGCAGAAATGGCGACCTCGGTGGTTTTGGACAATGGAGCCTACAACATGAAAGTGGGGCTAGCCAGCGACCAGGAGCCGAGATTCATCCCCAACTGCATTACCAGGTAGCTTATATAGCCTTGAAAACCCAAGCACTTCCACTATGTGTATATTGGATCCCATCTTTAATAGATCTAAGGCTGAGAGACGTAAGAATTTCATTGGGGACCAGTTGGAGGACTGCAAGGATCTATCAGGACTCTACTATGTGCTGCCGTTCCAGAGAGGCTACGTGGTCAACTGGGACACTCAGCGACAAGTGTGGGACTACGTGTTTGGCAACGACGTAATGAAACTCCAGTGTGAGAACCACTCTCTAGTAGTTAGTGAGCCCGTCTACAACTTCCGCTCAATTCAAGATGCAATGAATGAAATTTTCTTTGAAGACTACAAGTTCAGTTCAATACTCCGTCTCCCTGCTTCATCTTACTCCTCTTTCCTTTACCAACAAGCACATCCTGCCTCTCTCTGTTGTCTAGTTATTGATACAGGCTACTCGTTCACTCATATTGTACCTTATTACAGGGGCAAGATAGTGGAGGGGGCAGTGAAACGTATCGATGTTGGAGGGAAGTTGCTCACAAATTATCTAAAGGAGATTGTCTCCTATCGGCAGTTGCACGTCATGGATGAAACATACGTCATGAATCAAGTAAAAGAAGACGCATGTTTTGTCTCGCAAAACTTTGGCAACGACATGGAAATTGCTCGGAGAAGAGGCACTGCTAATACTATTATGCGCGAGTATGTACTGCCTGACTTCACCAATCGAAGAAGAGGGTACGTGAGGGAACAAGTCACTAAATCATCAAACCAGAAACCAGAAACAGACGAACAATGTTTGAAACTTGCAAACGAACGTTTTGCTATCCCAGAGGTCCTGTTCCATCCCTCTAACATCGGAATTGACCAGATGGGCATCCCCGAGGCCATTGCACATGCCATATCACTAACACCAAAAGAAATGCATCCACACCTCTATGCAAACATTATTGTAACTGGAGGAAATGCTCTTTTCTCTGGATTTGAAGAGCGACTACTCTCTGACGTGCGCAAGTTGGCACCAGATGACTATGAGTTGAGTGTGACTGTTCCTGAGAAGCCGTCCAGTTATGCGTGGCTCGGTGGAGCAATGCTGGCTAGTACCACCAGCAAGCCGGGGCATTTGGTGCCTGTAACACTAACAGAGTACAAGGAACATGGACACTCCCTGTGTTATCGTAGGTTCAATGAAATGCAGATCTGGGCACCAACAATCGCATAGTAAACGTACACCTTCAGACATTGATATATAACTGTTTTGTAATGCATAAATATTGATATATGTGTTATGTAAATATTGATATTGTGTTATGTATTGTGTTCTGCATGTGTTAAAAGGTACCAGTGCCCACTGCCTTTTCCAAGTGATCTTTGACAGTTCTGTCCAATACTGTGTGTACTCTAGCTATGCCAGCCAGTGCAGTGTTCATTACCTGCTCCAGATGGTCAGCATGCAGCCGAGAATCCATCTAACAATTGCCAAGACAGAACAGTGTATGCGTTAATATGTAACTAGCTGTGATGACAGGTTTACCTGTACAAGTACAATCTTCTTTGATTTCGGTAGCATGGCTAGAGTGAGGTTGGGACCTCCAGCCGTCTCCTCCAAGTAGTTTAAGTCTGCATACAGGAACACAACACTGCACTACCACTGGAAACTTGCATACACACTAAAAGTACGTACATTAATCGGCCAGACCTTACCTAACAGAGGTGTGTCTTCTATGTACCCAGCACTGCAGGCACACACAAAGTCCTTCATAGGCACACCAGCATCGATTAATGCCATAGTAGCTGCATTGACGCACACACACTTGTTACCTACATACAAATTAGAAGAGAACACGTCACAGTTTTAGTGAGAAGTTGTTCTATAGCTGATCTGTGTGTACCTCCATCTGACTGGAGCACTTGCACGTAGATATCTATCTTGGACTGAGGGTAGAGCTCTCTCATTATCACCGCCTCAAACATCTGTGTGAGGGCCAGAGATGTCTCCACAGACTTCCTGCGACACAGTACACAGAGCACATGCAATGGAATGCCTCATGCAGAGTAATACAATACAATATATATAGCACACTTAAAGATTTTGAAAAGAAAGAATCCCATCTCACCAACCCATATGCAACAGCATGCAAGATGCATGATACATACACATGTAGTGGATTTAGCTTATACTATTACACTTGGCTGTAGCCTCAACACAAGAGGCTATCTACACAGACCTACAGTAAGACCATTACCGGTCTCCCTTGGGTCTTCTCTTCCTCTCGGAGGTGCTAAATGTGGCCATACTGAACTGGCAGTTGATGACTGCCTTGTCGTGCAGCGCTTGTGATTTGCGGCTCACCTACCAAACAAGCAAGACAATGTTTAGTTAGAGCTACTAGTAACCCATATGGAAATTGTAATGTGCCCTCACATCATGAGGCCCGTACACTGTTGCTAGAACTTTAGTGTTGCCTTGCTCCAGGAAGGCAGATCCGTCAGCTTGGTGGAACACTCCCAGCTTACACTGCAGTTTACGCAGCTCTGGAGGCCTGCGACCATCCACTCTCAGGCCTACACATGCAGTCAGTGCAAACCTCAGCTGTGCAGTGCTATTCAAATATAATTATGCACTAACCTTCAGGAGACAAATATTCGAGTCCAGCCTGCAAAACCAGAGGAATGCATAAGTAGTTGCTGATGAACACCTGTGCTATTACTCTGTACTCACCATTCCTGCAAGCTTTGCTTCCGGAGCTTGTAGGTCTACTCCAATTAAAGCGCAATTAATATCCACCTTCGAAGCCAACCGCCGCGGCTTCGTAATTAGGCGCTGCCTGTGAAAGTGTAGCTTTTGTGAAAATTGAGCGGGTCTCTTTCTCTCCAGCCTCGAGGTAAAAGAAATGAACGGGGCTGCAGCTGTTCTGCCGCAGGTACTTGTATCTGAGGTAAGCTTGCAGCGCATAGGGGGGCTAGCTATTTGACTCAATTCACGTTTTTCAGAGCCAAGGAAGGTATGGTGGGGAAGCAGAGAAAGAGATAGAGGCGGAGGAGGATTTTCAGAACGAGTTAGGAGAGAATGAGGAATGGGAAAGAGGAGAGGGCAGTGGAGAGAGCGAAAATGGTGCACCTGTTGGAGATTCATTGAATGAGGAGGAAGAGGAGGAGGAGGAGGAGGGAGAAGAGGAGGTGGAGGAGGGAGAAGAGGAGGTGGAGGAGGGAGAAGAGGAAGAGGAGGAGGAGGAGGGAGAGGAGGAAGAAGAGGAGGAGGAGGAGGGAGAAGAGGAAGAGGGAGAGGAGGAAGAAGAGGAGGAGGAGGAGGAAGAAGAGGAGGAAGAGGGTGAGGAGGAGGGAGAGGAGGAAGGTGAGGAAGAAGAGGAGGAAGAGGGCGAGGATGAGGGAGAGAGAGAGGGTGAGGAGGAGGAAGAGGGAGAAGAGGAAGAGGAGGAGGAAGAGGGAGAAGAGGAGGAGGAGGAAGAAGAAGGGGAATATGAAGAGGAGGAGGAGAGGGAAGATGTGCCAGATGAGGAACAAGATGAGCATGAAGTGATAGAGGAAGAACGAAGTGAAGCTGAAGATACAACAAAGGAACTATCAATTAACCACATCCAACCTGAAGATGATGCTACAATAACAGAAGCAGCTGGAGTTATGAACCTATCAGAGAACAATAGATACCCACGCAGCAACAGAGATCTCTTCCTCAAAGGAATTGACCACCATCCTCCCTTGTCTACACAGAATCTCCACGAACCCCCTACTACCCCTTCAGCTCCTTCCCCCAACAGGCAATGGCTACTTGAAGTAGCTCTTGTGCTCCTAGTAACTACATTACTCGTTACTGTATGCAGTCGACTCAGCTACAAGTGGCTGGTGACACTCTACAGAATAACTCCAGAAAAACCCATCTGACTCAACTTGACCCTCACCCCAATTATAACCCAATTACAATGTCTACACACATTTTACCTCCTATCATTACCACTTTATTCACTCTTTCCAGCAACTATGGTTTCTGTATATATTCTTGTTATTTTTACAGGTTAGCCACTTAGTACATTTTTCATTAACTACTTCACCTTCATTTCTCACTGCAGCATAATTTTGAAATTTGAAGGACCACATGTAAAATGTCACGTGCACATACTGGTTTGTTTTAATAGATAACAGCACACATGTAAGTGTAATAATGATGTCATGGTGTTCTGCGGTAAGAATTAGGTTTCTGGTGTCTCTTCTTTCATCCGCTTTTCCTGAGACTCGTGCCAGGCTTTGGCGATGGTCCGTTTCATGTCATCGTCTCCATCTTGGTACATCTGCTTCATGAGACCCATCAGACTGGCACCGGGATCCTCGCTCTTATCTGGTTTGGGGGTCTTGGGTCTGAGAGAAGGGAGGGAGGAGAGAGGAATAGGTGTGTGTGTGTGTGTGTGTGTGTGTGTGTGTGTGTGTGTGTGTGTGTGTGTATGTGTGATCGGGCAACAGAAGCTTCACCACCCACCACACATCCTACACTTATTTTGACCTACTCTCTGGCATCTTTAAGTTTCTTCTCCCTGCCTGTGAGAAACGGCCACTCCTTAGCTGCACTCTTCTTCAGTGTCACTATCACAGTACCACCTTTCACCTGAAGTGGCAATCATACCTATGACATCTCAGCAATACATAACAGGCTTACCAAGTCGTGCAAGCATGCATATTCAAGTGGTAGGAAAGTGCAAACATGCATATTTAAGTGGTAGGAAATTACCTTCGTGAAACTCTGGTCAGGCAGAATACTCTCAAAGAGGTCATTAATCAAGAGACTGTATACTTTGCCCTTTGGACTTTTAACCTCAACTTCCACTGACCTACATATAAAATATTACTTGGATTCACACATGATGTGGTAGTAGTCACTTACTTGGCTTTGAATTTTGCCTTGACGTCGTCTTTGCTGGCCTGGGAGAGGTCACTGATGCCTGTGATATATATCTTGACAGCCTTTGGAGTCTGGTCCCAGCCTGTACACAACAGATACAACACTAATGGAATTCTTTCCTCTCCAGTGCACAATATTGACACTCCATTCAAATCCCTGAACTGGGTGAGCATTGCTGTACTGGCTAGACTTAGATATGGATCAGCACAAGGATGCTGCCTTACCATACTGACTGATCCTGGTGGAGTAGACTAGAGGGACTGTGCGACCCACTGGGGCAGCATGAGAGGCTGTCTTAACCTCCGGGGCCTCACTTCTCTTTTCAACTCCTTCCTTATCTCCTTCTTCCTTCTGTCCATTCACGAGTCCCTCACTCTTTGCATCCTGCAGGGCCTTCTGAAGCAGTGCAGTAGATCTTGGGTGTGTGGCAGCTTCCAGGAGGCGACTTAGATCATCTATATACTCCTGGAGGGCGGTACATGGATGAAGGAACAGCTTGAACACTACCGTATCCCCACAGCTATACCTGGTTAGGATGGGAGGCAGAGGATGGCTGAGGCTGTTCCTCGCATTCAATATCCATATTTATCCAACGGTGGGTCTACTGTAAGGTGATTGTTTTCCGTCTCCTTTACTACTGGTTTCTTTCTCGAGCTTTCTTAGCCAAACCCACGTGTACATGAACACGCCCGTTACGTAATGTATGCTAAGTCAGCACGGGAAGTCCCCGTGCAACTCGCAGCGGCGCGCGCTACTGCACACAGCTACAGGGCTTAGGTTTGAGATGTCTGGTCACTTCCACTCGTGGGACAGCATAGAAGATGACAATGTGAGTTAAATACGATGCGATTGCCCTGGATAAACGCTTCCAGCAAGATTGCTAGACTCAGCATGCAAGCCTTGTTACCATTTGTCGTGGGTCTATTAAGAATCACTGCGAATACTAGCATTGCAAGATCTTCATGCTCTCTAGTATGTGATCAATGAACCAGAAACAGCCTACACCCAACGTCCATTAAAGCATGCCTAGATCTACTAGACAAGTATGCGAGTCCTTTTATAGGTGGCGACACTGCTGGCGGATGAAACACAGAACAACCAGAAGATGCTTTGTCCTCTCTGTAAGCAGATCTACCGAGACCCTCACATCACCTCCTGTGGAGTGAGTTCAGTCCTACAAGGCCCATAGTGTTGTTATGAGTATTGTGCTCTACACACAGCATACTTTCTGTCGAAAATGTGCATCTGGAAGCTCACAAGGTACATTTTACATACTCTCTATCAGACTCTCTCTTTACACTGTATATACAAGACAAAGGCCACACTTGCATGATTACGTGCAAGAGGGAGAGGTCAGTGGATTATTGGTCCTATATCCCTCACTGTAGAATGTCCAATTGACAATATGCAAGTGACACTGCTTGTGAGAAACCTTGCCGTAAGTTCTTAATATGAACACACAATTCATTTTATGCTCATTCCATACAAATCATCACCTCATTGAGTGCAGGTCGCAGAAGAGGTGAGTGAACTGCTGATCCACTGCCGTTATGGCTGCAGAGCTTCAGAGACAACTGGTGCTTTTGAAGTGGATCCAAATGGTACATACATACCTCTTACCTCGTGTGTGTGGATGTGTTAGTAAGTGTCATATGGGGTGTGAAATGTATACGTGTAGAATTCTTCATCCCAAAATGGTGTGAAGGAATGTTTGACGTTATCCTCCCATTTTGATAATGATTGTGTGAATTAATTCACTGTTTCAATTATTACTGTATATTGCAGGGTGCCCTGTCAAGATTAGATTTGGAAAGAGACTGTAAGTTATAGCCTATTGTAAGGGATACTCGTCCAATCAGGACATCAATGTGTGCTTTTCAACCCCTGAAATCAGGACACCTCACTCATCAGGTCACTTCACTAATCAGGACACCTCACTCATCAGGACACTTTACTAATCAGGACACCTCACTCATCAGGACACTTCACTAATCAGGACACCTCACTCATCAGGACACTTCATTAATCAGGACACTTCACTAATCAGGACACTTGTTGTCTTATGGGTGATGGGTGTCCTGTTTTCTGATTAACGAAGCTCCACTAGGTATAGCTCATCACAGTTCCTTCAATCTCAATCTCAGAGACCATGAAGGGGAGTGTGGATTTGCTCCTGTTTACTGCCCCAACAGCTCTCTCTGTGGCAAGATGCTACGAACTGTTAGTCCATACACTCACGCATCTCACACACTTGTCCATCTTTCTACTGCCTGTGCATGTAGGAATACCACTCTCACATGAAAACATGTCAGTACCAACGCTGCCCTCACTACAAGTACAAGTAAGTTGTGACCACTATGAGCATGTGTATTGAGCCGTATTATTATCTACACTGCTTTCATGTAGCTGTCCATTTCAAGGATCTGCAGACCAGATTGCAGAGCATATGAGCATGTGCAAATTTGAGGGAGTGAAGGTAAGGAGCATTAAACACACATAGTTGTGATGGAATTAGCAAATATTGGTCTTAATGTTGCCTCTGTAGCTTACAAATAGTTTTCTTTCAATGGACCTCTCTAATCTGGACACCACTTGGGACAAAAGAAAGTGTCCTGACTAGTGAGGTGTCCTGATTTCAGGGGTCCACTCCATACTACATAATAATATGGTATTTGGGAAGTGTCGTGTTTGTTTTAGGTGAGGTGTCCTTACCTCTCTGTAGTACTGATTTGAGGGGTCCACTCCACTGACATGTTACACGTTCGATTCATCTTTCTCTCTGCCAGGGTTATCTTCAGCAAGTGGAAGGAGAGATAAAGATGTTGAGAGGAGAGCTGGAGAAGAAGAATGAGACTATTCAACAACTCTCATCTACTGTTGCTGAGCTCACCACCAGAGTGGAAGATATGGAGAAACTGTCATCGGCTGGATCTCGTCAAGTTGGTAAGTGTCGACACCACATCCACACCTACATATATATGACTAATCAATCCATGAGATGCTCAGAAAGACAAAAGACAAGGCAACAGAAAGACAAAGTATACAACACAACTTGCCTAAAGCAGTCATTTTTCAAAGAAAAATTGGCTGTCTCGGGTGGGATTCAAACCCACGACACTCGCATTCTAACCGTACCAACTGAGCTACTGAGGCAGCTCAGCTGGCTGGGCTGTATCACACACAATAGTCGAGACAGAGCAACCAAACCACTTCGACCATGTACCATAGTGTACTGTGACTTCCTCACTCACCACAGAGTACTTGGAGAAGCAGCAGACAGAGCTCAGTACTGAGATGAATCACACCAAGAACAGTCTCTCTATGATGATGGTGAGTATCGGATAACTTCATCTCTATTTCTAGTCTTGCAACCAGTTATTGAATGAGCAAAGTGTGACTTTCTGCACACATACTGTAAACTATATACATAATTCCATGCAGTTCGTGGGTTTGACCCCACTCACCTACAATCCTAGTAAACCTTCACGTAATATATTCTTTTTCATTTTAGAGAGAACTCAAAATGTTCCAGCAGCAAATGGGTGTAGCAGGAGGTAAGTTGGTATAACTCTGAGAAGCTGGCATCCCTTGTACCTACGTCTCTGTTACAGTGATGGAGCAGCAACATTTGTTTAAGTGTCAGGGAACGTTTGTTGGTCATAAGGTAAGCCTCGAGGACAGGTCACAGGTCATGAGGTAACTGAAAGTGAAATTGGTACACATGTATAGGGACCTGTGTGGGCACTGGCAAAGAACAATGACATGATCTTTAGTGCCTCTGCAGACTGCACCATCAAGGTATGTGTGTATAGAAATTCTTCTCTACTTGAGCGAGAAAGAGACTGTGTGTGTGTGTGTGTGTGTGTGTGTGTGTGTGTGTGTGTGTGTGTGTGTGTGTGTGTGTGTGTGTGTGTGTGTGTGTGTGTGTGTGTGTGTGTGTGTGTGTGCAGGTGTGGGATATGAGTGCAACATATGCTGGTCCTAAGACCCTGACCGGTCATGGAGACATAGTCCTGGCTCTTTTTGTTGATAAGTAAGTACTGACACCTTTCCCCACTTAGCAAAACAACACCTCTCTCTCCCTCCCTCCCTTCCTCCCTCCCTCCCTTCCTCCCCTCCCCTCCCTCCCTCCCTCTCTCCCTCCCTCTCTCCCTCCCTCCCTCCCTCCCTCTCTCCATCCCTCTCTCATTCTTACCCACAAAGTGACACACTATTCAGTGGTTCGGCTGATATGACCATTAAAGTATGGAGACTAGAGAGCCTCAAGGAAGAAATGTCATTTCAGGCTCACGAGGACCCAGTTTGTACACTGACGGGTAATGACACTTACCTCTTCAGTGGCTCTCTCAAGAGCATCAAGGTAAGTGCTCTCTTCAGTCATCTTCTCCTAGGCTCTCCCACTGTGAGGGCACATTGCAATAGATGTGCAAGGCTCATTAAAAATAATGCATGCACAGGAGGGGGGAGTGGAGATGAGGGAAACATATATATTATTACAGTGGAATTTTTGTTAGACTGACTACCTAAAGTAACATCTTAGTGATTAGGGGCACCTTTTGCTGCTACATTTTTTGCATTTCAACCCCCAAAACATTTCATTCCTTGAGTCTCCACATTAGCTACAGTACGTGACACTGTTCCATTCTGTCGTGGTTCTGCAGGTATGGAACAGAAAGAGCTATGCTCTAGTGAAGACCCTACCCAGTCAGAATCACTGGGTGAGGGCTGTGGAGGTGTCTGGGAAATACCTCTATTCTGGTTCATACCAAGCTGTGAAGGTTAGTAGCTACACAGACACTTGAAACACGGATACATCTGTCAACCTTGCTGCCTTTCAGAATATCCAAGTATTTTCCTGTTCCAATGGTTTCTGTTTAGAGAATCACTGTATTCTGAACATGTGGATCGATCTTTAAAGAGGCTTGTAGTATGTTAGCACACTGTGATACTTACTGTGCCATGTATAGGTGTGGAAAGTGGACACTCTGGAGGTGGCCCATGTTCTGAAGTGTAAAGGAGCCAGTGTCTACTCCCTGGCTGTTACTGACAAGTACATCATCTGTGGAACATATGAGAACACCATCCAGGTACATGCAAGTGGGCCAGGGGGGAAAGGAGGGTGAAAGTAAAGTGGATAATAGTGGATTTGATGATTGGTGTCCTGTTTGAGAGTTCCACTGTGTATATATGTAGACAGATTGGACTATTGCTCCTCACCTATTGCAGGTTTGGGATGTCCGCACATTACAGGACAGGGGAACACTAACAGGTCGTACTGAGTCTCTTATATTTAGATGACATCATGATGACATCACTCTTATTTCTACAGGCCATGTTGGGGCTGTGTATGCACTAGCAGTACTGAGAGCTCCTGGTAGAGAGAGGCTATTTAGTGCCTCTTATGACAAGACCATCAGAGTGAGACATGACCTCCCCAACACACACACACACACACACACACACACACACACACACACACACACACACACACACACCCTACCCCTACCCCTACTAATCTAAGTTAATCAATCTCTTCTTCAGGTGTGGAATCTAGAGCTAATGATGTGTGCCCAGACGCTGGTCCGTCATGAGGGGAGTGTTACATGTCTCCTCACATCCGGAGGAAGGATATTCTCCGGAGCTGTAGACAGTGTTATCAAGGTCAGCCTGTAGCAGTTGTAGTTGAGTACATCTCTGTATAGCTAGCCTCATACCCAGGCTCTCTTTCTTTGAGAGCCTGGGTATGAGGCTACTCTGTAGCTAGACATGCTTCAAGTGCCCTGCATCCTGACTGGTGCATGTGAGGTGGTGTGATCTGATTTAGTGCTCAAATGTATTGTATTGGTGATAGCAGTGTTCACGTCAGAAGTATTCTACATACTCTCCATACGCGGACTGGATAGGTTGCTACTTTAACCCTTTCTGTATTCTACTTGTGCAGCTGTGGCAGTGACCAGATGAAATTGATCAGTCTTTGTACCCAATCCTGCAAAGACCAACACATTCTTTAATTTATGACTCAATGTCTATCTATAGTGCTTCCCAATCAATCTTTCTCATTTCATATATATATTATTATAGAACATTACCTCCTTGCAACTCTGTATATACCTCATAGTACAAAATGAAATGATTTTTAATGTATTGTGCAATATCATTACACATCGTATGATAAAAACAAAAGTTGACAATTTCATGTCATGTCATGTTGGAAGTGAATATGTATGGATTAAAGTTGTGATGATAAAAGGAGCTTCATAAAAGGAGCTTCATATTATTATGATCAATTGAAATGGCATAAACTAACTATACTCTGGCTCTGGGCATGTGGATGATATTGGTGTTGAGTATCTCACAGTCAATTTGCAGCATAGGATATGTGTCTAGTGAGTATCCTAAGAGAGAATGGGGAGAGGATAGGATAGGTTGGAGGGGAATAGAGGGAGAGAAAGAAGAGAGATGAGAAAGTGATGCAGAGAGATACAGGGATATTTGTATATAACAGTCAAGAATCCTCATGTAAGTGTGATGGACTCTGTACCTTGTGTGGGGATAATCACAGACAGCAATGGTGGCTCTGTAGAGTTGTGTAGAGGAGCATTCAGCAGCAAATGGTCCTAGGAGGGAGAGGGAGAGGGAGAGAGGGAGAGGGAGAGGGAGAGAGAGGAGGAAACTTGACTAGTCCCAACACCTCTAAGAAGAGTCCTGATAGTGAGGTGTCATGTTGGGGGGGGGGGGGGGGATTGAGGTGCCAGTGTCATAATTAGAGGGGTACCAATACACATAAAATTCACACACCAACTAGAGAGCGTTGAATGCAGTCAACTGTGAAAATGCTACAGAGACATACATGTACATACCTTGAATGATATGAGGTAAAAATTGTCTAACTTTCGAGTAAAGAGCTTCTTGAATGACTTGTAGTGTCTGCGCACACAAGAAAACTACATATGCTAAGGATCAGATTTGGGCTACTGTGTACTTACAGAGGCATGTCATGAAGGTCTGTCATGTGATAGTCACCTGACTCAGGCAGTGCATTGCTGCATAGGAAATAATGTCAATGTGGCACATTCTCACTGTACATGTGGTGTATGTGAAACTTACTTTGAATTGACTACAACTGCCAGAGAATTCTGTAGTTAGAGAAAAGGAGTACATGTAGATGTGAAATAATAGTGGGGAGGGGAGGAGGAGGGAGAGGGGGAGGAGAGAAGGAGAGAAGGGCAAGGAGAGAGGGAAAGAGAACAGATAGACAGAGATGATTACTTGAGGGGTTTTGTTGTGACCAGGGTGCAGCCATTTTGGGTAATGCTCCTCATACCACTTGAAACACTCTGTCATCTCCTCACTTAGCCTGCAAACCACAAATATACACCGTCAAAATGTGTTGTGCACATCCACATGAGGGTCAAATAGATTACTTACATTCTGAGTGCAGTATAGTTGTTGCTCTTGTTCTGTGCTGGGCAGCTGCAGACAGACGAGGCAGGTGGGGGACAAGGCAAGGCCTCACGTAGACGACGCAGTTCATTCATTTTCTGATCCAGAGTTGATGGCACGGCAGTAAACACAGGAACTAATGCACTAGTACTACTGGCTTTGTGAGTTGGGCCTGGAGGTGGCTGCAATGCGTGATGCTCTTTGGAGTGTTGTTTGTCCTGTGACTGCAAAAGTAGAGAATATGTAAGAAGTACAGCAAGTGAATCTTCTGTTCAAGTTACATGGCAAAATGATACCCAGCCAATGTTAATTTCCTGACACAAACGTACTCAGTGACTGACCATTGATGATGAGCTATGAGTCGATTGTTCCCTATACTCCAAGAGAGCACGGCCAGGTATGCGAGAGAGAGCTGTAGACGTGGCAGGGGAGCTGAGAGAGAGGTCAGTGTACCTGTGAAATGAGCGAAATATAATCACAGTTGGTTGGACTTGTATTGTCAGCTCACTTTGGTAGAAAGAGTAGGGAGACAAAGCATAGACAGAGAACCATGACTAGGGCTGGTCTCTGTAGAGATGACAGGGGACTGCCAGGTTGGCTCAGAGTAGCTTGAAGGGTCTTGTTCTGTAAGAGAGAATGGAATAATAGATGACCATATGCCATTTGTTGAGTTTTGGAAGCTCTAAGTCCCTTGTATACTGCCTACCTCAGTCTCTAGCTTCACCACTTGTTTTCTAAGTGATTCATTCTCTTGCAGGAGAGTATTGTTCTTGATGGCTGCTTCCTTTAATCTAGTCTCTAGTGTCTGCACATACTGCAAGGTAAAGATATACAACTATAACAAAATACATACATATATTATACGAGCGCAAAGAATTTTAATGAGATTCATATACCATCGGCCGCCGGTAATGAGATTCATGAAGCAATTAGCAAAACCACAACTATAAAGCCATATTGATTCAACTGGTTAAATACAACACTGACCTATAGACAGTCGTAGTGGCTTCGGCCCTACATATACTAAAATTGGAACGATACAGAGAAGATTAGCATGGCCCCTGCGCAAGGATGACACGCAAATTCGTGAAGCGTTCCAAATTTTTTTCTTTTATCCGTACATTTTTACCTAAAAAACTTTTTGTACCGTTCAATTTTTGGCGTGTCTGCAACCACGTGCGTGAAATCGTACTATAATTTTAGCATGGCGAAATTGACAAAAGCAGCAACAGCTCTACAGCGGCAAAGAAGCGGAGAGTTCCGAGTAGCCACACAGTGAAGAGTGGCTGAGGAAGCAGCTATGGTACTTCAGTGACTGCCACAGACACAGAACTGGTACCCAGGGGTTGGGGCTCTCTGTACTACAATATCTGCCAGTAGCTTTCCCACACCCAAGGTTCCTTGTTGTCTATGTGAGGGATGCCTGGTCAGGGACTGCTCATCTACAGTTTCATCTTATGGAGTTATATGAAACCGAAGAGGAAGTTATAATTGTCCATCAGAAGAGAGAAGTACACACTGCAAACATGGCCGCCCTAATTCCAATGATCAAGTCCATAAAGAAGGCATTTCAAACTCATAGAGTGGTCCTTCAAAGTATCAGGTCAGATATATTAGAGCTCTTGATTCACGTCATTTCATTTGATGATGAGCATTACTTTACTCACAGTACTTCTGTTGATTTGCAGCCACTCTGAGCCAACTTCAAGTGTGCTTGGATATCTGGCATTTCATGAGGAGGTTGGCTAGAGGGTGCACGAGTGAGTCACACCCACTTGACTTGAGGTGTGAGGAGACTATCAAGGCCAATGTGCAGCTCTTGCTCTCTCTCTCTCATCAGCAACAGATACACTGGGAGTGCCACTTCATCCAGAGTGAGCAAAAAGCATATCTCCTGCATTCAAGACTCTCCTGGTATCTTCTTGTATACTGTTGTTGGCCACCAGGAGACATGGGAGACAGGGGGCGGAGGTAGTGCCCTAATGCTCCTGGGCAAATCCTGAAGGAGCAATGGCTGGCAACCTGGTGGGTTTTACCACTACATTTGTACTTGTTAGTACCTACTTATTCCTATATGCTTGCAAATCACACTTATTTAACCACTCACTAAGAACAAAATAGTCAAACACACAAGCAACACATAAGTTGGGGGAAATATTCGCCGCCTGGTGGAGGCAATTTGCATATGGCTGTGTGATAGGACACACAACCAACTAAGAGCAAATTGCCGAGTGGACGCCAGATATATGTGTCAAGGTGGAAGGCCATCCTCTCCGAATACAATAACATCTAGGGTACGGCTGCTAAACAGCCACGCTCTTCTGGAGAAGACTGGCCTGACACTCTACCACATTAATGAGTCCACTCTCATCAGGTGGTACAAGGACACATCTTGGGTGCAGGAAGTCCGGATGCTTCTGCAGGGCTTGAATCTGCAGAAGCATCCGAGAAGTGAGCAAGACAAGGAATGAAGCGAGTAAGACAAGCACCCTCACCCACGAAGAGAGAGTTCAGGTCAGAGTGCAAGACATATCTATATGGAAGCTGGTCGGAATACAACTCCATCTGGTCACGTCATATATTACATGCATGAAAAAAGTTATACATTTACATTTTCAAGTCATACATTACACTTAATATTTATTCCCAACCTATCTATACAGGCGCTTTATTTCAGCTGGATCACCTGTCTCCTGGCCCTCAAAGAGCCGCCTGGTGGAGGCCTTGCTGTCTAAGTGAGGGATGTTTGGTTACACCCACTTCTGGCACAGGTGACATCTACCTTTGTAGCTATCCTGAAGATAGACTTGACTAAGAAGGGTGTGTTCTCACAACCTCTGAGAGTGCTCCATCATTGGAGAGTTTTCATCTCCACCTTGCCAGATTTATACCTGGTTCCTGCAAGTGCAGTGAACTTTCAAGCATTCCTTTTGGACAGAATCACAAGATGGAACATGGCAGCCATTGTCCCACAAGAGACAAGGCCATTGATGTCCCACAAGACATGACCAGAACGTTTGACATCAGCCTAAAGGAGAAGATCAACTCTCTTTCTCACCTACACCACCACAGGATCCTCATATTTCAAGCATATTGAGGATACAAGTGAACAGGCAAGAGTGCCAGGTACTATTTATTTTGTAAGTAATATATATGCTTGCAAATGACACTCTTATTTCAGGAACCTGCTACCTTACAGATGTGCAGAGGCCTAAGAGAGGACTGCAAGCTCTCGGACTTGAAGTCCCTCCACATTCTCCCACTATTGGTTCCAAAGTGGAGGTGGAAAGGAGGAGAAAGAAGAGAAAGAGGACTGGGGAGCAGAGAACAGAGGAGCAAAGGGAAAGGGGAAGAGGAAGAGGATGACGAGTGGTGAAGAGGAGGAAGGGGTTCCTCGGAAGCAACCTGCTACTTTCAGTCCATAAAAGAGAAAGGGATTCACCCTGCGACAGGAGAATGTTATTGCAACCTACTTTGAATAACACATTTTGAAAAGAAATTTCCCTACCTCGCTGGAATGCCATGATTTCATCAAACTGTACCCTGAATTTGCTAGTAGGAAGCCAAAAGACATATATGACAAATGCCGTAACCTTGCAGGTTGTAACTAAATCTATATGCCTGCTAGAAACTTCGTTTGAGTTTTCATCTCCACCTTGCCAGATTTATACCTGGTTCCTCTGCAAGTGCAGTGAACTTTCAGGCGTTCCTCTTGGATGGAATCACAAGATGGAACATGGCAGCCATTGATGTCCCACAAGAGACAAGGTCATTGATGCACAAGCATACTGCTTATACACAATTCTTACAGTGCTACATTCTATTCATACAGTGCTACATTCTAATTCTACACCAAGGGGCCCATCTACCACAGTTAAGGATCTGTCATCTTCCAACAGTGGCAAAGGCCAGAAGCACCGATTCTTGAGGACGTGTCCTGTGGCTGGGTACCGTAGTCGGCCACAGCGGCAGCTCAGCCAGCACATAGACTACAAGCATCCGGAGCTTCGATCACAGAAGCGAAAGTTGCTTAGTGTTGCTAAGTGCGTCCCTCAGTCTCGGCCACCTCCAAGCAGGAGTGTGGGACAGCCCACAATACGTCAGTTGTTGGGCCAGAAAGTTCGTTTGAGTTTATCTCCACCAAGGAATATGTGGAGGGTGGACTTCTCCTGCCCTCAATGCGAAGTCTCTCTTCACTCAAAGGGGCCACATAATCGCGTGCAGTTGGTGCTGGATGTGAGAGACACGTACTACCTCACCGGAGAGTACTTGCACTGTTCAAAAGCTCAGGGTTATTTGTGTCATGGAACTGGGACAACTCACTAATGGTGTCAGGCAAGGCAACCACAGAGGTAAATACATTGCTTTTTACTGTATTCTTTAACGAAGTATATAGTGCCTCCTGCGTTTAGTAAAAGGAGCCACTTTTCTAGAGATAATGAAGAAACACTAGAAGAAGGCTGAAGCTTTAGCTAAGAAAGAAGCTGCACAACAGTAGCTGCTTGTATATATCACACTTTTACATTATTTCACCACTTTCACTTTCATATCATATCACATGACTTCACACGTTCACATTGTATCACATGAGTCCAACTACATATTATGGTGTTAAGAAAAAAAAACACATGCCCCACATATTTTTTCTTTCCCCTCTTTTCCCCCCCTTTTCCCCCTTTGTAGAGAAGATTGTGCCCCAGCCTCTATACATACAGTGTTTCAAATTTTGGAACGTTTCAAATATTGGAAAAGTAGGTTTCAAAATCAGTGACATCTCTCTCTCTCCACCACCTAAACAAACAAGTTCTGTGCTATTCAAGATGTTATGGCTTTATGGGCGTGTCGGTGCCGTAGGGAGTCTACCGACTCTCTGATATTTTAACCTCTTGGTTTTAGTATAAGCATGGAGTATAGAGCGGTATATATCTAGGATTGCCATGGCTGTCCCATGTCCCTATCTGACAACTAGTTAACCCCGAGCAGCCACAGCCCCTCCCCATCAGTAAAGGGGGTGGAGCTGAATGCACAGTGAAGCTCTACCCCTTTTGATGGGGAGGAGGCTGGGCTCGCGACGAAGACTACACGGATGATGATATATACGTATGTATAGATGCATATGATATCCTGGGACATCCTGGGACTTTGATGGCAGTCCCAGATAACCCTCACCCACTGTACTTCAAAGGAATGCTGCGACGCTGAACATTTAGGATAGCAGGGCGCATGTGTTTCCTATCCAACTCCCCCGCGCTCTATAAATATAGGTTAAACGGGCAGTGTAGGAATCTATGTGATTTAAAAGGCCGAGGGCCCTGGGCTGTAGCATCTGAAGCCTTTTAAATCCCGTAGTTCCCTATGCTGCACATCTAAACTGTTTACATTTGCCCGCTGTAAATACATGTACATTGGACGATGAGATTTACAGACATGCATTGCTATGTAGATCATAGAAATGGACTGGAGTCTTGCACAAGTTGTACGCAAAGCAGCACGTGATTTCTGTAATTCATGTAAGCCAGAGGCCAACTATAGAGTCCTAGGAACTAGGACTATAACAGAAAATCAGGATCCTAGCATTCTGCAATCTGATTGGATAATTCAAAGGTATGCAAATCTAATCCATATAGCCAAAGCCACGATTTGTCTGGAAGAATAGAGGAGGGATGCTCTAATGGTGTCGGTTATGCCAAACACTGGCAATGTTGGTGAAATGGCAGTGTTGGTGAAATGATTGAGGAACTTAAGAATAATCCATAATCTGACCAAAGCAGAGAAGCACTACCTGGCATAACCATCACCAGGACAAAGACTCGCAGTGGCCAAACGTCCAGCGACCAGAAATCTAACTACAACAGTAGATGAATCTCAACATTAACAACAATTAAAAAAATTATGTACATATGTACATTTACGTTGTGAGAAATACTATTGTATATAGCATACATACAATATTTCTCACCTCTTTCTTCTTCTGACGTGACATAGAGGCTGCCTCGCGATTCTTTATCAGCCTCTGCTGCTTCTTGCTAAGTTGACTCTGAGCAGAAACACAAAAGTAATACAGTTTTATACTGCTTAGAAATGCTGTTGCCTAAAATGTTGGCTGTGAGAGCACGAGCTTTGAAAAGGGGACTAGTTGATAATCACCACAGCTAACTGCAATAATTTGCACCTAGCAACAGGTCCATCTTTGAGGTGCTATGCCTTTACTCACCATAGCTGCAGACTTTGTACCACTATTGGCTCCAGAGTCCGGGTGACTGCGCTTCCTTGTAGCTGTAGTCTTTTGGACTGGCTGAGTTGTAGCCTGAGCGTGAGATGACCCAGCTAAAGGAGCCTGGAGAGGGGAAGGGGAGTAGGGGGGAGGTTGTGTAACTCTCAAACTCGCTGTTCTCTACCACACACACACCTGCTGTGTTCCTGGTTGGGTCTGTTCAGGAGTGACTGGCGGCATACAGACCACTTCACCACTCTTGAGTATCTGAACACCTACACAGTATGTACATTAGGTTTGTTAAAATAACGTTTGTTTATACACAATGAACAAAGTACACGTGTCTCCACCTCCTTCCCACTGACCAAGTGAGGTGGAATTCCACAATGTTGACTGCTGGACACCTGTGAGATGGCCCTGTTCAGGACCAGTTCCATTCTGAGCTGGCACTACTCCATTCCAGGGGGAAGGGACCTACACAATTACAGCCACACTCAAACAACGTTTATAAAAACTTTCCTTCTTCCTTTGTTAGTTATGCATGCTCCTGTACTGGCTACTTAGCCCAGCACGTAAACAATAAGATACCGACATATGCACTAGTACAAACACACATTATAGATATAAGGCATATGCACATGTATATGTATATACACCTTCTGTGGTGAGAGTGCATCAGAAGAGAGGGCAGTAGATGTGGTAGATGAAGCAACTGAGGGAGAGGGACTGGGAGCAGAGTCTGGAGACTGTGGTGGGGTTGCGAGGCAGCTAGTACCAGTAGGTGGCTGTAGTGGCTGTAATGAGTGTAAGAGTGAGACCCCTCAATCAAGGCCCTCTAACTACGACCCCTCTAATCACTCAGGACACTCAGAAATGAGGATACTTTATCCAAACCATGTACATCACGTGTGATGTACCATCAATTAGAGCCACTAGCAGTGTCCTAACTGGGCAGTGCTTCTGGTATACAACAGAGATATTTGGTCTATTGCTTCTCTCGAAAACTGAATACAAGGCTATAGTAACTAGCAAAAGAATGGCATCTTTAAACATTCCTCATATTACCCACCAGTGACCACTACTACAACACACACTCTACATACTCATGGGAAGGTCACTTCAAACTAGAGTTGGAGTGCTCACTCACCTCATTGTTATGACTGCCAGTGTCTGCACCTGGGGCACAAAGAACATTGTCAAATTGCCAAGTGTGTATCCCCAGGCTTTAGTACAAATATATACCAGTGCTTTTTAGAAATACATGTATGGTGGGGGGAGGGCAAAATACATACATGTATATACACCAACCCCAAAAAAGGTAAAAGTTTTGGACTCTGGGGGGAGGGGGGGGGGGGGTCAAAGAGGTTCTTAAGTCCTTAAATAAACCTTGAGGGATGCTGGAAATCACCTGGCAGAGGCTGCATGTCTGGTGAAGACCACAGGTCCTCAGAGAGGCAATCTCTTAAGTCATCAAGAACACTAGTATCCAGTATTGGGTCCTGCATAAGAAATGACCACAGGATTAGGGACATACACACTCAATCAAATTAACACTACACACTACCTGTAGCACTTTCCCCATAATGAGGGCAAATCACTTTTGTTCTGCCTCCCTCCCCCTAGGAACATGATGTCACCGCCCCGTTTACCCACCCCAATAGACATAACAGTCGCCTATCCTTCAACTACAGCTCTTCTTGACTGCCTAGTTACGTTTCTTACAAGAATATCAGTGGCACTTACGTTCCACTCGGGACAGTTCTTGAAACACTCGTCCAAATCCACGTCGACATCAAACAGGCCCAGACCGAGGCTTTCCAGCTCCAACTC
>OZ019957.1:771296-811296 GCA_963970385.1 Theonella swinhoei
CAGAAGGTATTACTCATACCATTGTACACATGCAGACCTCGATGATATCAGGAGTTGGTGCTTTCTTGCAATTAGACTACTCCCAGAACCACAAGAAGTATGAGAACACACTTTTCATCTGTCGGATTCTAAACTGGGAGAGAACTGCTCCCTTTCCTCGAGGGTAAGAGCTCAGATGTCACTTAACTATTTCAGTTTAGTATTTGAGAATTACATGTAAAGTAGGCATTAGGTAGAGATATATGGTCTGGTTTGATCTACATTGTATGGGACAGAGAGTTGCTACGCAGTATGGGTGAGGCTGGAGAGATAGAGCCAGAGACAGAGTCATTTCTCATTGAAAACGACATTGACTATGGAGATTTCTCATCCGATGCACTGAAATGCCTCCCCCAACAGACCCCCTGGACTATACCACAGGTGTGTGCACACCACTTTCCTCTCTGTCTCAACATGTTATGCACACACAATGGAAGTGTGTGTGTGTGTGTGTGTGTGTGTGTGTGTGTGTGTGTGTGTGTGTGTGTGTGTGTGTGTGTGTGTGTGTGTGTGTGTGTGTGTGTGTGTGTGTGTGTGTGTGTGTGTGTGCGCTATGTTAATGTTACTGTAGGAGGAAGTAGCTCGGAGAAGGGACTTTTGGAGTGAGTGTGTGTTCACTATTGACCCAGACACTGCCAGAGTAGGTGCCTCTATACATACATGTAGTTGTGTGTACAGTGGAACCTCACTTAGTGGTCACCTCAGTTAGGCAGCCACCTAGTATATAGTGGTCACTGAGTAGTTATATACACACATTTAAAGTAAACCTCTATAGTAAGGCCACCTCTCTATAACAGCCACTTGCTCCTGTCCCAAGGGTGACCATTATACATGTATATAAGACTGTAGTTCATTGTGGATGTGCTTGATGTGAATCCATGTGTGCAGTCTACCGATTGATAGAGAATGTCTTCACTCAATCTACTCAGCTATTTACATGTACATGTGTTTTTTGTAATGATCACAGGATCTGGATGATGCTCTTCATGTGAAAGAAGTTGAAAAAGGTTAGCACTCTAGCATCTCTATTTCCTTGACTCCATGTGCATGTATTCTCGTTATGTGTAGGTGTGTATGAGGTCGGGGTACACATAGCCGATGTAAGCTACTTTGTAAAGGAAGGAACAGCACTGGATCAAGTAGCTAGCGAGAGGGCCACTAGTGTCTACCTTGTACAGAAAGTAAGTGAACTACAGTGGAACCTCTCTAATCCGGACACCCTTGGAGCAGAAGAAAGTGTCCTGATTAGTGAGGTGTCCTGGTTTCTGGGGTTGAATTGTACACAAACTTAGCATTTGGGACAGCAAAGTGTCCTGTTTATCAAGGTGTCCTCATTTCAGGGTGTCCTGAGTAAAGGGGTCCACTGTACTGCTTCATACACCATAGCATGCATTGAATATACATGTAGGTGATTCCAATGCTACCCAGACTGCTATGTGAACAACTGTGCAGCCTCAATCCCAATGAGGTAACTGCACATTACATGCTACACACAGTACTTGTATGTAAGCAACTCTACATTATGTATATGTTGTGATAGCCAGTGTTGATGTTGATTCTTGCTTCCTGTGTTCATTGTGTGCTGCATGTGTGACTCCAGAGTAGATTGGCTTTCTCCGTTGTGTGGAAGATGACCATTAATGGAGAGGTACGTACTCCGTATACTTGAGAGGGCAGTACTTACTGTCACAGATCACCATCACTGCAGTTCCGAGATGAGTGGATGGGCCGGTCTATTATCCGTTCTTGTGCTAAACTCAGTTACTCACATGCCCAGGTAGTACATGTCAGAATAGAAATGAGTTTTATTTTTGACACATATTGTGATTATACAGGCTATGATTGAAGAGCCACAGAGAGATTGGAAGAAGGACGACTTGCCAGCAATTACCAGTGAGTGGCTGACTTGGTCAGTGTGCAGTGATGTACTGTACCTTGTGTGTAGATGGTTTCACTGCATCTCAAGTGTCATGGGGTGTAACCACACTGAATAAGGTACATACATGTATGTGACAAGGTGTATGTGTACAGTGTTGTGCTACGTGCTCTACACCTTCTGTTACATAGCTTGCCAGAGCTCTTCGGAATCAGAGGAGTTTGAAAGGGACTCTACGTCTGAACCAGGCAAGACACCATTTTAGAAGGTAGCTAACATATTCTGTTCCAAGGCTCCACCCTCAATGGCTGACAGGAGGGTACATCCTACACTCTATACTTGACCTCCTACCTCTCTCCCTTCTCCCTTCCTCTCTCTCCCTCTCCTTCCACTACGAATAGCCCAAGCTGAAGTTCAGTCTCAACAGGGACACTGGACTTCCTAGTGGATGTGATGTGTACATACAGCAAGACAGCAACAGGTGATACCATTGAGCACTGTGTGTGTGTGTGTGTGTGTGTGTGTGTGTGTGTGTGTGTGTGTGTGTGTGTGTGTGTGTGTGTGTGTGTGTGTGTGTGTGTGTGTGTGTGTGTGTGTGTGTGTGTGTGTGTGTGTGTGTGTGTGTGTGCACGTGTGTGTGTGTGCACATGTACATGAATAGTGCTTCCCTGGCAGACTGATAGAGGAGTTCATGTTGCTGGCCAACATGGCAGTGGCTCGTAAGATATCGAAGGCCTTCCCAGACAGAGCCATGTTGAGAAGACATCCCATGCCAAAGGAGAAATCGGCACAATTTTTGGTGTGTTGTGTAGCACATGTCAAGCACACTGCATTAACAACTTCCCTCTTCTAGCTGTACCTTCACCTCCATACACACCTGCTATACATGTAGGTTCAGAGGTGTGAGAGTCTGGGGATTGAGTTGGATGTGAGCAGTGCAGCCTCCATACAGGTTAGTTCACGGAGTGGACTGTGGACTGCTTGTCAGAGATTCTTTCCATCTCAGCACTCTCTAGATCACTACTGTGGTACTGGGCAAGATGAAGACTCAAATGCCATGCAGAAAATGGTCTTAGTCTCTCTCTGCTCTAAAATAATGGAGGTGTTCACACATGTACAATAGGAATCTACATGTACACCCGAGGCAGCCAATTTTTCTTTGAAAAGTGACTGCTTTGGGTGAGTTGTGTTGCTTTGTCTTTCTGTTGTGTTGCCTTCACTTGTCTTTCTAAGCATCTGATGGATGAATAAAATCATGTACAATACCAATGAGTCCCCATACGCGTATTGTGCTTTCAGAACTCCTTTCACACCAATATCCTGTGTACATAATGTGTATGTGTGTCTCTGTCTTGTATAGCTGGCTCGTTATTTCTGTACGGGTACTGTAGAGAGGGAGGAAGACTTCATGCACTATGCTCTCAATGTGCCACGCTACACTCACTTCACATCTCCTATCAGAAGATACGCTGACATTGTGGTACACAGGCAGCTGGCAAGTGCCCTCGGTGAGTGAGAATAAGGCTCTAAATGCAACTTGTGTTTCAATAAGCAGTTACCTTAAGTCATGCTGCCCTGAGAGACTCAGTACCAGCTATATAATCATGTATTTCTAATCCCAAAGAACGCTGTGTGAAATTGCTTAAATGAAGCAGACTTTCTCCTCTACACATGTATATCTCAGGTCAGGGTCCACAATTCACAATGATTGATGAGGAGATAGAGTCACAGGCTCATCGTTGCAACAAGAAGAAGAAATCAGCCAAAACTGTCGAGGTAATAATATTCATCATCTTGCACACACCTCCACTGTGACCGTTTGTTTCTCAGGAGCTAAGCATGCAGATGTTCTTTGCTATATTTATAAGGGTGAGACCACAGCTGTATATTACTACATGTACTTGTATAGTAAGAGGCTAACGTGTACGTATGTGGTACATGATCTTCAGGAGTGCCAGTCAGTTGAAGAGCAGGGCATAGTGATCCAGGTGCTGGACAAAGCATTTGATGTTCTTGTGCAGAAATATGGCGTCATCAAGAGAGTGTACTGTGAGGTATGATGGAGCCATGACAGCCTCTATAATCCAGCTGCTTGTGGGATGGAAGTGTGTGTCTGAGTAGTGTTGTGTCCTAACAAATGAGGAGCAAAATATTTAAAGTGAACTTGTTCTCATTTTGGAGTGGCCTGATTAGAAAGATTTATTGGCTCTGATTATCATGCCCTCTTCCAGATTGAGTTGACTATGTACATGTAACAGTTACTGAGTGTGGTGGCCTGACAGTAACCTTAATTGGTGTTTCTCTGTAGCAACTACCTGTGGAGAAGTTCCAGGCAGGTCAGAGGGGGAAGCTGAAGGTACCTTACCTCACACTGGAGTGGCCTGGGCCCAATGGCTCCAATCTCACACAGGTAACGTGACTTGGGCTCAAAAATGACTGCTTTGGGTGTGCTATGGTCTGATATTCCACACAACCTCACCTAGGCAAAGCATCTCCCTACCTCCCTCCCTCCCTCTCTCACCGCCTAACAGGTGATGGGAGTGGCTGGGGTAATGGTACTATATACTTCGCACATGAAAGCTAGGCATGCAGAGCAATGTACTGAATAGCTCAGAGGGTTTTTGGTGTTTGCATAGGAGCAAGGATACACACATATATATGCACTGTGTTTACTGCAGGATTTGACCATTATGTCCATTGTGACTGTTCAGCTCATCAGCAGCCGCAAACCTCTACAATACGATGTAAGTCCAGAGCAATAACCTCCGCTACTACTTCTGTGAATATTGCTTATCCTAAACTGTATATAGGCCAAGATATTGCCTCCACAAGCAAACTGAGGATATTCAACAGACAGAGGGAGAGAGATATACTAAAAACATACATGACTGTGTAAATGCTATAGACATTGTACATGTGACATATGAGCTGTTTCTAATGTGTAGTTATGTGACTATGAGAAAGTAACTTCACGATGCATGTTATGGTGTGAGGAGGTTGATATTGATTCCTTCTCCAAACTAAGTCTTTTTGACTCTGGCCTCGATGTATTCCACCTGCCTCTCCAGAGTGGTCAACTTCTCGTTCAGAACAGCCAGCCTGCAAATGAGAGGGAACGTATACTAAGACTATTGCGTTGTGTCACATGTGCAATTGCCTATCGTAATAAGATCCTTTACACATGTGTATTGTGACATGAAGTGTGTATCAGTATCTCTGATTTCTGTGGTTGAAACACTACCATTGTTTGAAAAATCTGTATCCGGTGTGCTAATTTGAAAGTGTCCCAATAGGACAGTTTTTAGGACAGACAATTTTAAAGTGTCCTGATTGCGACAGTTATACTACCTCGATCGTGCTGACAGGTCAAAGGCATTGAGAAATTCGGCAATTTTCTTGACACTGGAAGCTATTGTCTCGACGAATTCTCTATTGTTCCAGTCCTGCTGGATTTGACTCTGCACCGACGACATCGTTTATAGATACCTACACACACACACACACCTACACAGCATGTGTACGTATGAGAGAAAAGTAATTCCAAATAAGAACAAAGATGGGATGTAGGTATGCACTAAATAGAAACATAAACTGAACACAAGTCGCGGTACTTTGCGTCTCTAAGTCACAAACTACAAACCATCACATGAACACGCTGTACACAGTGGCCCACAATAACTGGCACATATATTTATGCATAGACAATAAAGGAGAACGTTCTCGCTTGCGATTTGTCTCCACAATCAATGTGCCTGTACACTAACTGGACCGGTAGAGACGAGGTAAAACGATGCCCAAATCAACACCCAATCTTCATAAAAGGGTACCTTACCTAGCCTAACGGTAAAGACGGCACTCTGCAGTCACACCCAGCCGAGGCTTATGCTGAGTCAGCAATACAGCGGGTCAAAGGTCAACAATGCACACTGAATAGAGAACTCAATGGTACGACATATTATGGCCTAGGTGTTGGTTGTGTGTGCAATTATTCCTTTGATTGCAGGAATTTCCCCCTCATCCTCCACTCTCTGCTGGACTAGAACAGTTCCTAGTCTCTCCAGAGAATATTCCAATCCATGACATCAGGGCTTCACAGAGGTGACTGCATGTACAGTATATAGAAGTATTACATCTGAAACCATTGCATACACACACCTGCATAAGATAGTTCAATGGTATATCTCAACTTATTCTCTCTACCAGGGTATCAGTACGTACATTATAGTATGTGTGCCCTACAGATTATGGCCAACTGACCCCTGTCCAGACAAGCTCTACCATGCAGAGTTCAGTCCTCCCAATACTGACATCACTGTGGAGAGAGATCCAATGCTGGGGAAACTCCTGGGATTCCATGAGGTCCGATCACCTTCACTGTGTATATATCCTCATGACTTGTAATGCAAGAAGCTCTCAAATCCAGACACCCTTGGGACAGAAGAAACTGTCCTGATTAGTGAGGTGTCTTGATTAGTGAGGTGTCCTGATTTCAGGGGTTGAATCCTTATGTAATACATATGTACAGTGGAACCTTTAATCCAGACACCCTCAGGACATCAGAAAGAGTCCTGATTAGTGAGGTATTCTAGCTTTTGTTCATGGGTGATAACATACCAGACAACTTACATTTGTCCCTCTAGCCGCTAAAGATACCCAACTTATCATTCTGACCTACAGGTAGAGGTTTCCACTGTTGGGTTGACAGCGAAAAACTCGACATCGCTGCAGCGAGCACCTGGTCCTCCCAGTACCTCAGTGAAAGGAGAAGCCACTAGTTGCCCCTTCTGGCCAGGTATGTGGACACATTATACACCACTAGTGCCTTAAGACTACACAATATCAGTGTCTAGTGGGATGCTAAGCATTGTGTGTACGTCGGTCGGTCAGTCATATAATACATGTACATTTGTATAACCCCTGCCAGCTGTACGACTAGGTGGGCTCACTCCACTCGCCCAGTGATACACAAATACCATAGGCATACCTGTCTTCAGGTAGGCATACTAGTCTTCAGGTAGGCATACCTGTCTTCAGGTAGGCATACCTGTCTTCAGGTAGGCGTACCTGTCTTCAGGTAGGCGTACTTGTCTTCAGGTAGGTACGTGTCTTCAGGTAGGCATACCTGTCTTCAGGTAGGCATACCTGTCTTCAGGTAGGCATACCTGTCTTCAGGTAGGCATACCTGTCTTCATGTAGGCATACTTGTCTTCAGATACACATACACATCTCTGTGGTTGATCTCCAGGTGGGCTGGATGAACCGGAGATGGTCAAGAACATCACACAACTCTCTGAGCTCAACCTCAACCTTGAAACAAGTGAGTGGTTACATTATGTATGTGTAATGACTCTAACGACAAGACATATACATCATACAATGGAACCTCGTTAAAGTAATTCAGGGGACCACCCTATAATTTTACCAGTAGGTGAATGAAGTGCATTTTTGGTAAACATTTCGCATAAAAAAGAAAGACAAAATTTGACTCATGAGCAGTTTGTTTTAATATTAGTTACACTAACGAGATTACACACACAAGATATCCTCATTTTGATCATATTTTGGTCTCTAGATCTCCTCACTGTGCCGCCAGGGTTTGAGAGGGGAATGACCTTTGACCCTGCAGCCAGTGAGGTTGGGAAGTCTGAGTGGACCCTGACCTCCGATACGGTGAATATATCGGAGGTTTTGTTGGGAGGTAGGGAGCTGATGATGGGGTGGGTGGGAGAAGTGGAGGAAGAGGAAGAAGAGACGAAGGAGGCAGAGGGAGACATTGTTATAGCTGAACACCCTCTTCAGCAAGTAAGTCCCAATGCAGAAATGAGTTTTGTTAGATTAGTGTATGTACATGCCTTGTGTTCACCTCCTGTCTTTACTGTGTCTTGTGTAGGATAAGGGAGAAGGTAAGTACAATAACTGTGCACCACTCAACATCAATGCACCAATTCTGTCTACTGTGATAGAATCGAAACAAGTTATTGATGACGTGATTGGAACAGAGGTACATGTACAATGCCACTTATAATTATATATATATATATATATATATATATATATTTATTATTTATATGTATGTACACTAGGAGAGAATTCCAGCACTGCAGTCAAAGAAAGAAAACACTAAGAGCAGTGAATTGTCATGGGCAGTGAAGGTATCCATTATAACTGTGTGTAAACTGCATACTGAGAAGTGTGTGTGTGTGTGTGTGTGTGTGTGTGTGTGTGTGTGTGTGTGTGTGTGTGTGTGTGTGTGTGTGCGTGTGTGTGTGTGTGTGTGTGTGTGTGTGTGTGTGTGTGTGTGCGTGTGGGTGCGTGTGTGTGTAGGTTGATAGCAGTGCTTCTGTGAGTGACTTCTATGAGAAGATCCCCCAGATGGCACACACGGTATACATATGGTCTTCATTTCTACTCATCTTGGAAATCTGTATTGTGGTAATTTTCAGTGGCCGTTTGAGCCCGATCCATTCCAGAAGCAGGCCATCCTGCTCCTGGAGAGACACGAGAGTGTGTTTGTAGCTGCCCACACATCGGCAGGGAAGACAGTGGTGGCTGAGTATGCCATAGCCCTCTCTCTGAAGCACCTAACTAGGTCAGTGTGTCCCCCAGTGTGTGTCTCAAGTTAACTCTCTCAAGAAAGTCAGAAAAATGGCTCAGGCAGGTTTTGACCCTTCTCTGTTCTAGATGCTCTACCAAGCTACAAGGGTATCTCAGGTGTATCATGGATTATAGTCCCTGTGCTCTATAATCCGTGGCTATATACACCTGGGTGTATACCTGGGTCAAATCACACATACAAAACAAGACAAAACATCTCAAGAATTCAAATTCATGTACTGTATATGCCAATGCCAACTGAACATATACATGTATGTGTACCTGCAATATCATCTGTCTCTAGGACTATCTACACCTCTCCTATCAAGGCACTGTCGAATCAAAAGTTCCGAGATTTCAGACAGACATTTGGAGACAAGAATGTGGGCCTACTGACTGGCGATGTGCAGATTAAGACAGAGGCTCCTTGTCTTATCATGACCACTGAGATCCTCAGGTGGAGATATAACTGTAGTACTTACATACAGTGGATACTCCTTATATGTGATCCAGACATTGTTTGATTTGTGAGGTATCCTGATTCCAGGGAGATGTCCTGATTCCAGGGAGATGTCCTGATACCAGGGAGGTGTCCTGATTTCAGGGAGGTGTCCTGATTTCAGGGAGGTGTCCTGAGTCCAGGGAGATGTCCTGATTCCAGGGAGGTGTCCTGATTTCAGGGAGGTGTCCTGATTCCAGGGAGATGTCCTGATTCCAGGGAGGTGTCCTGATTCCAGGGAGGTGTCCTGATTCCAGGGAGGTGTCCTGATTCCAGGGAGGTGTCCTGAGTCCAGAAGTTGAAAACTACAAAATAGGATAGCATAAGGCTTCCTGTTTATTGAGGTGTCCTCATTTCAGGGTATCCTGATGAGAAGGTTCCCACTGTCTGCTTACTTGTCATTCATGTATGTGTACATGTGTCCATTAAAAGAGGTGACATATACATGTACTGTAGGTCTATGTTGTACAATGGATCTGAAGTTATTCGTGACGTGGAATGGGTGATATTTGATGAAGTCCACTATATCAATGACTCAGAGGTGATACTTAATACACAGAAAATTATTATTCTTCAAATAGGCCACACCAAAATGGCATTTCAAAAAGGCTCCTTCATTTATGCACAAAAAGAACATTACATACCTCATTTCTGGGGTCCTAAGGGGTTCCACTGTATATAATTTTGGTTCCCCATGCCCCCCCCCCCCCCCCAGAGAGGTGTGGTATGGGAGGAGGTACTAATCATGCTGCCTGACCACATCAACATCATCATGTTGTCTGCCACTGTACCTAACGCCATAGAGTTTGCCAGCTGGGTTGGGTGAGTCATGGTATAGCTAGTGTGTGAGTCATGCTATGATTAAATGTGTATACATGTATATAACCTATTGCGTAATACCTCATAACCTAGCCTCATTCCCAGGCCCTTATATACGAGAGGAGGGGGCCTGGTACACACTGCCAAGGTAACACATTACATTTTCTGGGGTTACCATAGAGATCTGGTGTATGTGCAAGCAGTGTGTACCAGGCTCTCTCCTCTCGTATATAGCGAGGCTACCCATAACCTACTTTTTTCACCCCATAACCTCTTACTGTAATACTTATTTCCACTATACATGTGTGATAGGAGGACCAAGCGTAAGAAGATGTATGTGATCAGTACCTTTAAGAGACCCGTTCCTTTGAAGCACTTCCTGTATACTGGAAACAGCAAACAGACCAGTGAGCAGCTGTTTGAAATTGTGGGGGACAACAAGAAGTTCAACACAGCTGGGTAAGTCCAGTTAGAGAATAGAGGGGAAAATGGGCAGACACTGAGGCAAATATATGTAGGTAGCAATTGACTGTACTACATGAACATTGTGACTCCATGTAATACACACAATATTTAGAAAATCATGCATCCGTAATGCTGTGAGTTATAAAGAGATATTTATACTGTGTGGTACACATACATATATGTACCACTAATGCTCATCTGTGGGCTGTGCAGGTATCGTGCTGCACTCCAGGCCAAGAAGGACAGAACCACGAAAGCAGCTGCTAGCTTTGGTCCAAAGGTCAAAAACTATGCCAACCCAAAGGAGGTAATGATCCCATTCTTACCCCTAACCTACATTAAGCAGGGATTTTACATTACACTAACTACATGTACATTATCACTAACTTAGGGATTTTACATTATCACTATAACTTAGTGTTGAAGAAATCAAGGGGGGGGGGGGGGGAGGAACTGGGATAGAGATAGGGTAGGAAATTTGCTAACTGTTGATGACTGCTGATTGAGGCCTAGGTTGGGGGAGGGGTAGCGGATTAAGTTTACGTGTGAATTTCTACAGGACAAGAACGTGTGGCTGTCTCTGGTACACATGCTTCAGAAGAAGGACAAACTGCCCATGGTTGCATTCACATTCTCCCGAGCACGGTGTGACGGTAACGCCGATTCCTTATCCTCTCTGGACCTGACCACAAGCACAGAGAAGAGTGAGATACACGTCTTCTTCAAGAGGTCCATCACACTGCTGAAAGGCACTGACCAACGTTTGCCTCAGGTCCTGAATGAGTGTGTATGGAGCAGTGTTGCATGTGAATGCATAGTGTACAGTGGAACCCCCTTATTAGGTCCCCTGAAATGTGGACACCTTAGAGTTGAACCCCCTGATTAGGTCCCCTGAAATGTGGACACCTTAGAGTGGAACCCCCTGATTAGGACCCCTGAAATGTGGATGCCTCAATAAGCAGGGCCACGGTTTCTTGTTCCAAATACTATGTTTGTGTACCTTTCAACCCCTGAAATCAGGACACCTCACTAATCAGGACATATAATCTTCTGTTCCAATGGCGTCCGGATTTCAGAGGTTAACTCTGCTGTATATACACCACAGGTGGTGTGGATGAGGGATAGTCTGAAGAGAGGAATTGGTGTCCACCACAGTGGCATCTTACCCATCATGAAGGAGGTGAGGAAGCAAGGAAAAAAACCATACGACATTTCCAACGACTCATATATATTGTACATGGCAGAGTGATTGTGGTTTTCAATGAATTATGTTGATGCATTGAACCGTATACACTGTGTAGGTCATTGAGATGCTCTTTCAAAGAGGACTTGTTAAGGTAATTTCAACCATAAGTGTGTATGTGAGGTGGTGTGACCTCTAGTGGTGATTGTGTCGCTAGCTGCTGTTTGCGACTGAGACCTTCGCCATGGGAGTGAATATGCCAGCCAGGACAGTCGTGTTTGATGCCATTCGGAAACACGATGGAGTCCGTCCTAGAGACCTTTATCCAGGTAAGAAACAATTTACCACATACATATATAGTTATTAAATAGCCTAAATGATGGAAACACTATCAACCAAACATCAAGCCAAGTCATTATGAAAGATCCTGAAAAAACTCAGGATCCAGCTGGGATTCGAACCCAGGACCTTCTGATTACTAGTCAGACACTCTTACCACTGAGCCACTGGATCTCTTGTGGCAGAGGAGTGTAGGATGGATGTTAATATCCTAAGGATTGAGTTCAAACCCAGACAATGACTTGGCTACACAGGCAAGGCATATACAACATGCAAAGCACATTAGACTCAAACTCCGCCTTAATCAGTCTACCGGGGCAACTAAGCCACCAAGACGCGAAACTGAAAGCAAGAGTACATACATGTAAAGTTATCAAATAGCCTAAATGATGGAAACACTATCAACCAAACGTCATGTGTATGTTTATATACACAGTGGACCATGACAGTATATCTTCTTGCACATTGCTACATACATACATGTGAATACTCATATTACCATCTGGATGAGATACCTGCCCACCTATAACTCAGCTAAAAATCCTCTAGTGCTAGAAGATTCGGGCGAGGTTCTTCGTCCAGACCCCCTCCAAGTTCTTGTATCTTTTACCCCCAAAAATTGGTCCTATAACAACCAGACCGGCTCTACCGTCCTGTGTATATGTGCATTGTCCTATACATTTATTATCTATGCAACGTGTGTTCAGGAGAGTATATCCAGATGGCTGGGCGTGCTGGAAGGAGGGGTAAAGATACTACTGGTACTGTCATACTGCTGTGTAAGATGGACATCCCTGAGGCCAGTGACTTGCAAAAGATGATTCTAGTGAGACTTACATGTACACACAACGTAATGGGAATTGATGGTTGTCTTTCTAGGGCCAGCCCACGACTCTCCAGTCCCAGTTTCGTCTCACCTACAGCATGTTGCTCAATCTGATGAGAGTGGAAACTTTGAGGTACATGTATATGTGTACAAGTGGTAAAACTTTTCAATGTTGAGGCACACACAAACACAAACACTGTAAACACCTGCTATAGTTTGGCACTGTTGACATGTACATGTATGTAGTTATGATACTCTAATCCCAATCGTTTTCTATATAGTGTCTTCACTTTAGGTTGTTATTGAGGACATATTAACATAACCAAACAGCAAAAAATCACGCAATTGCTACTTGCCATATACAATGTATATGTGCCTCGGACATCTCTATGTATGTGTGGGTGGTTTAAAGTAAGGGGGGTAATAGGGTTCTAAGATTTTCCCAGAGGGGGTGGGGCAAATTTTAACTAAACCCCCTACATTCTGTTCACCATCTCGTTACTGTGTCTACATAGAGTGGAGGACATGATAAAGCGAAGCTATGCTGAAAATGACACCACACGACATGAGGTGGATCGCAAACAGGCTTTGCAGCAGCTAGAAGTCGATTTTAAGACTCTGGAACAACTCAACTGTCCTATGTGTGATATAGACCTGGACCACTACTATACTGCCTGTGCTCACATTCAATACCTCCAGAAGCAGATGCAGGTACATGTAGTTAACACTTGGCATACATGCACAGCAAGGGTTACGGTTCAATGTTGGTAGACGTTTTATTACAGTGGAACCTCTCTAATCCAGACGCTCTTGTGATGAAAAGAAGTACTTAACTAGTTGTTCTGATTTATGGAGTTTGTTATGTAACATTTGGGGTGCCAAAGGTGTCCTGTTTATCCAGGTGTTCACTCATTAGTGATCCGGATTAGAGGGGTTCCACTACACTGCATATCTAACACAAAATTATACTCTCCCATTTAGACGTATCTCCTCACTCATCCAAATGCTCTGAAAGCTCTTTCTCCTGGGAGGGTAGTGACTGTCTACACCAGTGCATACCACCACAGTCTAGCTGTCGTTCTACAACAGCACGGCAGCAAATCTTCATCCAGGAGCTTCACAGTATTGATGCTCTGTAATAGCGGAGAAGACTCGGAAGAGAACATCAAATCTCTGATTGAAGCGAGTCAGATTGAACACGAAACTGTCACTCCATATAGAGCTCTTAGCGGATTGTTTTCACCTGATGGAGAGGTGAAACATGCCGTGGTATCATTGGATGGTCAGCTTGTGTTTAATATCACTGAAGAAGTGGTGAACGTTGAACCAAAGAAGATAATTGATGACTATACTAAGAGACAGATTCCACGTTTCAGGTAAGAAAATAACCTCAATATCTCATACAATTAAATTGTCACTATTTCTGTGTATATAAAAATTATACTATACATTATATACTGTAATGAGTTCTAATTTTACACACTTACTTGCATTTTCAAAACAATTATAACAGGGGTACCCCACCAGCACAGGCATGTGTGATGGCTACTCAGGCTGTGCTGAGATTGACCGAGGCCTTTCCAGACGGTGTCCCATCACTGGACCCAGTCAAACAGCTCCATATTACTGACATGGAGTTTGTACAGATGAGAGATGAGAGAGAGAAACTCGAATCCACAATGAACTCCTACACCTGCACACGCTGTCCTGATTTTGAAGCTCATGTAAGCCTCTACCAATTGCTTCGTTTGAAGCTACAGTTATACTCAATATGTCACCACAATAGTATTACTATTGACCACATACCAACTATTGTGGGTGGAGCTGTAGGCACATCTGAAAACTACCCAATAACTTTATAACTTACGGTGGTTTTTAGTCATCTTGCAAACCACTGTACAATGTGTGTATAATTTTTCCATACAGTTCCTAATGGCCCGAAAGAGGGCTGAGTTACATGAGAAATGTAGCAGTCTCAAGTTCATGCTCTCTGAGGAGAGTCTGCAACTCTTGCCCGAGTACAATCAGAGGATTGAGGTATGAGACTAGGCATGTTTGTAAAGAACATATATTGTTTACCATTGTAGCATAGTGTACTAGTACTTACATGTAGGTGGGTGAGTGGTGGGCTTCAAAAGTTTAGAAAACACATGAAAGGCATGAATTTCTAAAAATGGTGTTAAGGATACTGGCAATTGTGTTTACATAATGGACATGTGAGAGGGTTACTTTTCCAGCTTTCAGTTTTAAGTATTTCTTAGATATATTCACTGAATTTCCAAATGGGCTTAAGGTAATATCCCCCTTTGTGAAGCGAAATAGCTCTAACAGCATGTGATCTTAGATGTGATTACTGTCCAATAGCTCCATAATTGGTCATGAGCCATAGACAAGGGTATTTTGACTGACAGAGAATAGTGCGAATACACTTCATATTTTTCCAACTTCTCTCCCTCCCTCCCGCTGCTGATATTCTATTACAGGTGTTGAGGTCGCTGAAGTTCTTAGGTAGGCAGAATGTGGTTGATCTGAAGGGGTCTGTGGCATGTGAGATCCACTCTCACGAGGTCCTGCTTACGGAACTCCTCTTCACAAACATGTTCAGCGAGTTTGATCCAGCCGAGATTGCAGCGCTGCTCTCCTGTGTGATTTTTCAACAGGTACAGTAACTGGAGCCCCTACATGAAAAGCTGTGCTCCATATCCACGCTGACATAGCTCCATAGCCCATACTGTGTGTTTATTCTACAGAATAGATGCAGTGAACCAAAACTCACTGAGAAATTGCAGAAGGTATTCTGCGTGTGTGTGTGTGTGTGTGTGTGTGTGTGTGTGTGTGTGTGTGTGTGTGTGTGTGTGTGTGTGTGTGTGTGTGTGTGTGTGTGTGTGTGTGTGTGTGTGTGTGTGTATTTACATTGTCTAAGTGCAGGTAAAGTGTGTTGATTATTCATGTGTAGATAAGCTGTTCTTTGTCTGACAATGTATATCTGAGTGAGTGAAATATGTCATCTCTACCTGAAACAGGGCCAGAAAATGATCCAGGACACAGCCACTCAGATAGCACTCTGTGAACGTGAACATGGAATTGACACATCTGTTGAAGACTACCTCAAGGAGCTTAAATTTGGTTTGGTGGAGGTAGTATATGAGTGGGCTAATGGAATGGTATGTACAATACTCTTAAGGCAACATATCACTTACTGAAAGTCTGTGTATTTTCTGTTTATTTCTATAGGAGTTTTTGGAGATAACAAAGCTAACAGACGTCAGTGAAGGTGAGTTTTAAGCCTGTGATTCTGTGTGTGAATGGCCACATCCACCAGGACAATATGTAAACAGGTATCATTGTACGCTGCATTCAACGTCTGGATGAGACGTGTAGGGATGTGCGTAAAGCAGCTAGGGTCATAGGTGATACTGTGCTCTACCAGAAGATGCACAACTGCTCCACTCTTATCAAGAGGGACATTGTATTTGCAGCAAGTTTATACACAATTTGATAAACATGTTTCTACTACTACCTCAATGAATGTATGAATATTTTGAGATACAATGTTGGGTTGTTCAAGGTATTATGATAATACGTGTGTGTGTATGGGACTGCCAGAAAGTTGTTACATTGAGGAATTTGCAGTATTGTTATCGTCTGCTGTGAAATTACAGCTTCCAGTGGCTGTATAGTTTGTGGTTAGTTCTTTTGGATAGTTTTTTGGGTTCAAAAATCTGTCCGGGAGCTCATCATCACAGCTAGTGTCTTCACTTGATTTGAACCGATTTAGCAGCTGGTTTAGTGTACCCTGAGTGGTCTCACCTCTTTCCTCGGAGCGTCCAGTCTGGGGTGCGTGTAAGTGATTCCTGATCCACCTCACAACCACTTTGCCTCTACAAATTGTATAGATGACATAGGCTATCATGACACAGTGTGGTAGTATGCTGGCAATGATGGTGACAACTGCATATCCATTTTCAAGAAAGATAAACCAAACGTATATGAAGATAGCTACGATTCCAAGCAAAAAGAAAATTGCAAACTCAGTGTAGTTATGAAAGTCAACTTTATATGGTTTTAATATAGCCAGAAATACTCCAAACACAATAAAGACTAGACCGAAGATGATAAGGGTAGCTCCACTCCTGACTGTTCTGATGTCCCTTATATAGAGGGAAAGTAACGCAAATCTTAGTATGAGGTAGAGGGCCGATACAGAGCGATAGTCACGAGTGCCATCAGAACCGTCCTTGAGGCAGCCTTGATATGTGTCAACAAACAAGTGTATGGCATGTTTAGCTCTACATGTGAATCGTCGCAAGAATTTCTGGAAGAGTCTTGTAGGGTAGAGTAACAACAGTGCGATTGGCAATACTGAAAATACACTAATGATTAGTATAGCCATCAAGGAAATGCCAGCATAATCCGAGTCAAAGTTTTGCATGGTTGGATCAAATTGCAATGCATTTCTAATTCTCGTCCCATTGATATTGTAAATAGAACTCTGATACAAAAGTCTGAAGGACACAAACAGTATCTTAGAATAAGAGAGCAATAAAAACGTTGAAAAAGCATTCACAATCGAGTATCGTATATTCCAGGTTTTTCGAAAACGAGCAAAGCAGTTGTTGAATGGTCTCCACAGCCACACAACAACACGTACATTGTAGCCATGTAGCTCAATTGCCAGGAGAGTAATAAGGATAAGCACCAGTGGATAAAATGCCGAGAAATACTCTAGTAATGTTGCCTGTAAGTTGCTAATGTTTTCATTGACACAGAATGGGGGGACTAAACTACGAAAGAAATCCAGACCCCAAATGCTGCAGCAGAAAATACCAAACTTCCATCCAACCTGTATAGCTTTTGTAGTGGAGTACATCATTGTGGTGTGAAGGATAATTCTGACTTTCACAACATTCAGAATGCTGTGAGAAAGGAAGACTAAGCCAGCCAGAGGTGGAGCAGTTGCTCTGATTCGAAACACAACCACAATGACATAGAGAACAGTTATAGGTACAGCCTCCAGCAGTATGTACCACAGAGCATTGAGCTTATGGTTTGCACCACATTTTGCACAAGGATAGCCAATGGAGTAGACAGCTACACCATAGCCTTGCCTACATGATCTACAGAGCATGCCTCGACGGTTGAATGGCCCACACATAGCATTGTTTAACTCATCAACAGTTGGTGGGAGTGGTCGGAGATATCCATGGATGTAGTTCAGATCTTCAAGGGGAATGTAAGGACAGTCTCCTATGACAATGTCTTCTGCAATAGAACTGGTATTTGTGTCGGTAACACATATACCTGAAGCAATATAGGTTGTCTGAGTTTGTGTGTTACAGAAAGCGTATACAATGAATGTTCTTTGATTGAGATTACTCATGATCAAGGTCTCTGGACACAGGCACTTGCCATCCTGAAATACCATCCAGGGTGGACAGGTAACATCAGAACTCCCTGTTGTTAACTCATTCTCTGTCTCATTACTTCCACTGTAAGTTCTTGCTAGAGTCACTAGTAAGAGAGTCAGACTGACAGCAGAACTAATGCCCATAATTGCTTTTCAAATTCTCACTGCTATTCACCACTATAACTGCTACTCATGCATTCCTTATATACACATATATGCATGTATACATGTATACACAATGTTGTGTATATATACCGTTTCAATGTCTTTGGGACTTCTATATGGGATACTAATACCAATTGGCCACCACATATAGTAACACTGCCACTGACCGTGCACCCACTGCTGTGAGTGCAGTCATACATGGAGTAGCTATAGGGTGCACATAGCTGTGTTCCAGATCTCCATGGAACACAAGTGACAGGTAGCCATGCAATTCTCAGTTTTTCTGTACAATCACTAACTTGCAGAGTTATAACAACTATTGCAGTGTTAAAGGTACTACACTAAATTTCTTGAATGGTCTGTTTTCAAAATGAACCTTGGTTTTGTTTACAGACGTGCATTTATACTTGAAACTAAAACATACCACGGACGGTCAATTTATCAAAACTACGAGTCTCTATATATTTCAAGAAACATCATTTTTGAAAAAAAAAACGCAATGGCTACTTACATCCTATGTGTAGTTTATCTTTTCATCGTCACTATAGTCTGTGGCAGTTGCAATAGTGAGTGCCCACCATGGATGTCTCCCAGTGACTCAGACTGTGTGTGTAGGGACTCATCTTACTTCTACAGGCATTTGCTCTGTGACTTTAAAACACATACATTGTATGTGTCTGCAGGTACGTGCATGTCTCTGTTAAGTGACTCACATGAAAACACAACGGTGGTTTTGGGGAATTGTCCATATATTCCCAATGAAAATACCTCTCCACTGCTTTATTTTATTTTTTAGTTAGTTTTATTCTCCTCTACCTGAAAATTTTTCTCTGGTAAATTCAAGTAGCATAATGTGTAGTCTTTTTCATCGGGAAGGTCTTTTGTGTAGTGCTTGCTTGCCTGGATATGGAGTTTCGCCCTATTCTCATTTGTTTTCGTGTGCAAAATGTGATGGAAATAAGTACAGTGCACTGGCCTACATACTTCTGGAGTTTACCCCAGTCACTATCCTCTACATCATTGTTGTTTTGTTCAGAGTCAGGGCCACAACACCACCTCTTGCAGGATTAGTTTTCTTTTCACACAACACATTGAATGTTATAAGAGGTAGACAAACCCTCTACACTTCGTTAGTATATTCAACAAACTGGTATACTCTCACTCTCCTTCATATTGGGCTCTTTATGTGTAGCATTTGGAACCTTGACTTTTTTCGTTTTAGTGTCCCACCATTTTGTGTAGCAGAGTCCATTGGTAATGTACACGTTGCTCTTCTGGAATATGCATCAGCATTCTATCCACTTTTCCTGGTGTTGTTGACATATTGCATCATCACATTACATGCTCACAATGTGCGTTTCATTGTGTGGTTGTGTAAACCATTCCTCAAGTGTTTGGCACGATGGAGACAAACGTGGGAGATTAAGCGGTCTATTATCAATGCATTTTCAACATTTATTCTTTTATCCTATACTAAATTGCTGGTGGTTTCATTTGGACTGTTGAGTCGTACCCCACTTGTTACTATAGACAGAGAAGAAGTATCAACAGTATTACGAATTGATCCCCAAATCTCCTACTTTGGAAAAGAGCATGCTCCAATAGCTATCCTTGCTCTTTCTATCATCCTTATTATAAATATTCCTATGATACTATTAGTACTGTATCCTACAAAGTTGTTCCAGCGACTTATGGGACACTGTCGATGCAGAGCCATACATGCTGTCCGTATGTTTATAGACACTTACCAGGGATGTCTTAAGGATGGAACAGGTAATACTTACGATTATCGGATGGTGTCAGCTGTGTACTTTATGTTGAGGATAGTTCTCCTGTCTCTATATATACACTACAGCAGAACAATTACCATGGGGTTGACACTGATCATATTCGAACTTTTGTTCATGTTTCTGGCAGTGATTATGGGAACGGTTAAGCCGTACAAAGAAAACTATATGAATTATTTTGAATCATTTAACTTCTTTCTCAATGGAGTTGCCCTAATGCTCATTTACATATGGCTGTACATGCCAGGTTCTGGAGTAATTGTGGCCACACTATATGCCCTGGCTATTCTGATCCCACATGTTGCCTTGATTGGTTATATCCTGATAATTTTTCTCCGTCAAAGATCCATTGGTATTTGGCTTAAGAAGCAAGCAAAACGTTTGAGAGAATGGTACCAAAAGATATGTGGAAGGAACTCACCTACTGAGAGTCTTGAGGAGAGTGCTAGCTCCCAGGACTCTCTTTCTGACCGTGCAGAGGGCGACTTCATTGCCATGTACCAGCTGGATGATGATATAACCACATAGGAGTACAGGCATATTTTTTGCATGTATACTGCACCTCCTCATGCATATATGTACATACACAAGCACGTGCTATATATTACTCCATATTGTCTTGGTATCTAAGTATCTAAATAACTATACAATATCATGTACACAACTGCTTATGTAAGCAAAGATCACAATACATTATATCATATCCTTAATTGTCAATCTAGTTCATTGTGCTACATACAGTTACTAGTTAGGAACTCCGATCTTGTTGCATGTATAAACTTGAGGAAACTGGGGGTCGGCAATATTAGCAATATTCTGTCTCCAGGAACATGTAGGCTTGCAGCAGTCCATGGTGGTAGTAGTGCGACCACTGTTGGAGAGGGTCAGCCCCAGCTTTGGAATTGGGTGCTTATAGTCATCTTTGCGTCGAAGCCCTGTCACTTTGTAGAGGGAAGGAGGGCACTGAACTCTCTGCCATTGAACTTCAAAGTTAGCATGGAATCCCCTGTTTAATGCTGTTGGGCACCCATAGAGAAGGGTCTCATCAGCAAAAGTACCACCACTGGTGAGCTTGGAACATCCGTTGGGGTCATGTACACCACCTCCGTAACAGTTTCCATCCGGTGTCCAAGCATTGAAGTCTCCAGTGTAGTAGGGTGCATTGCAATGTCCTCCAGAACACACTTGTCCATTCTGACAGTCAGAGGAGCATGCGTCGTATATCCCAAATCCACCAGCTCCAACTAGGATATCAAACTGTCCTGAACTGACATCTGATCCAGTATTGACCGCTTGTACGATATACTTGTTAGGAGATGGTGAGCCTCCGCTAGTTATCTCTAATTGGTAGCAGCTCCCGCAATCGGAAGTTTGACCGATCCCAGCTACCCCGTACACAGCCCATGAATTGCTATCAGTTTCTGCAGCATACTGCATGTCAGGACTGAGCAGCATGAGATGGGGACAGGACCAGCCGAGGGTGTTGTCTCCTCCACCACCACACCCACTCTTGGAATTGTAGTCAGCGTTGGATGACGTGTTAGGGACTGCAGAGTTGAGATAGGAGGATGTAGAGTTTGGCCACTTCCACAGAGAGGGAGGCATGTTGTCACCAGCTACAGAGAGACATACACTCATTTACAGATTATATAGTTAGTTTTATGACACACACTCTAGCAGTTGGATTAAACATTTTACGTGAGCTACATAGCCTATAGCTGCTGTATCTGGATCTCACCGACGCTAGTGATGCCCGTCAGTGCGGCAACGACCATCGTGGCTGCTAGTAACTGGTTGAACGCCATTGCAAGTTGACAGTAAGCACAGCCGAGACAGAGACAAACCACGGTTATATGGAGACTGAACGTTCGCGTGCAGCGTCTGCTTTTATTTTGCAGCCACACGAAGTGGGTGGGGCTACTTTACAAACACTAATTATTATCAGCCTCCCACCAATAATACAATAAATAGTGATATAAATTAGTGATATATAAAACTCAATGAGAGAACAGTGCTGATTGTATGAACAAGCATCGTCTACACTCTACAAGTTATGCATCCTTCCATTTCTGCCTAACTTGAGCAGCAGCCTCTAGAGTAATCTTCTCATACTTCATCATGTCCTGTCTGATGGAGTCTGCAGTGGAACACTGGACACAAGTTGGAGTAAAATTAATCATAAATGTAGCTGTAATGAGGTGTACAGATATTTAGTAGTGTCAGCCAATGCACTTACTATATACATGTACATGACTGACAATACAACGCCTGCTTAAGGTAAATATTGGATGATGATATGAATATGGAGTTACCAGTTGGATTGGAGAGGCAGTGGGTGGTGATGTGGACAGAGGGACAGGAGGTGCGGGGAGGACTTGGGAAGGAGACACTGCAGGCACTGGAGATGATGACTGAAGAGAGAATAACTAGCATAACCTGAAATATTCAGGACTCAAACTCTTTTGATAACTAGTCAGGCAGTTAGGCTAGCTAGCATTGATCATGTGTGCAACGTACCAATAAGGCAGTATCGTTTTGCTAAACCAGAAGAATTATGCATTGGTTTTGCTATAAGTACTATTACATGTTGAAAAATTTATCACGTTTCACTGCATACTAGCTAAACAGTAGACTCTGCATACCTTTACTGGTGCAGTTGCTACAAGCAGACCGGGTTGAGGTAGGTCATACAGCTCTGACTCCAGAATGAGTTTGTACTCCCTTTCTTTTCTCTGTTCCACTGCCTCTGTGTTTAGTTTGAGAGGGAGAGAATATAGGTGTCGTGGAGTGTACACACACCAAGGAACAGAAGATTTGAATAAGTGTTATGGTTGCATGAGAGCTACAAAAATGTGGAGTGAAAGATATTCTCTAATTACAGGGGCTCCTCTCTTTGTTGTTCTTAACATGCAGCCATAGTCACTAGTGACTATACAGGTATATTTATACAGTCCAACCTTTCTTCTGTCTCTCCAGCCACTTGCTCCTCGCAGCAGAGGCAGCTCTCATGGTACGCACCTCTTCTTCTCTCTCCTCACTTACACTAGAAATCTGTTAATGTAGAAGGCATAAGACAGAATTTAGGATAATGTACACATGTAGCATATGGCTAACTATGAGATACATGTATCGTACATTGAAATGGTCGGGGCTAGATTCTTTGTCTCCATTCTCAGACATGTGGACCAGAACTGCCTCCATAGCCTCCTGCTCCTTCTCCACTCTCTGGAGGGTCTCATCCACAAGTCTAAAGTGGGAAAGAGGCAGTAGTAAGGCTGGTATCTGCTTCGTGCTTCATTGACACATGGACAAACATACAGACAATATTGTGAAGGTTTAGGAACTCACTGAGAGGAATATGACTGTCGATGAGCTATCATAGCAGCTGTGATGGTTCTGTTCCTGCGTGTGACTGTTAATCCTCTTTCTTGCAGCTTCTTGAGCACACCTGGGGAGTCAGGTAGCTCCAATTGTTGGGACCACAGCATCTGGTTCACTATACTGGACACACAGATGGAGCATATACAGTATACTTACTAGGTATACACTCAGTGTAGATTAGTGCCTCGCGCAGTAAATGCATAATATGGTTAAAGGAAGCAGAAACGTAGATATAGAGGAGAATGAGATTATTAATGATGTTAATGTCTCTGGCCCTCCTGTTGCATTCTGCCTCTCTCCTGGCCTCAAGTCTAGCTGATCTAGTCGAGGAGTAAAGTGCATAAGTACAGTAGGGGCGGGGTTTCCGGGGGGTTCCGAACGCGTTCGATTTTCACCTCCTCGAACACAAGGCCAAGTTTTACAGTAGAATCGAGTAGTACAGCTAGCCTCGTGCCCAGCTTCTTTCCGGGGGGGGGGGGGGGGGGGGGGGAGGGGGAAGAAAAAGACTGGTTACGAGGCTATATTAGTACAGCAAGAGACTAATACCGTAAAACGTGGCCGCACTTCGAGGCCATCTCTTTCCCTTTCCGTCCTCTTTCGTATATTCGCTAACTCCCCGCGGTGGAGTTGATCGCTCCCGATCCCTAGCGTGCGCGCGCGCCGACTCCAACACGCTCCGCCCAGAATTCCTAAGCGTGACTATAATTGAATTCCTGAAGCGTGACTGACATACATACAAACATCACAAGACGAGAACGCGCTGCGGAATTAGGATGCCTCGCGCTAAGGCGCTCGGCAACAACTAGGTGGGCTCACTCCTGCTAGCCCAATGGGAATATCTAGCTTACTTGAGATGCTTTTCAAGCACACGTTTGGCTATATCAAGAGTTTGTCCCATCGGCAGGACAATGTAATCACCAATCTAGGAAGGGAGAGGACCACTAAGGGATATGTTCTACTACTGTCTACTCATTTAGCCTACCTCGACCCAGCCTGCACGGGCCAGAAACTGACCGGCATCATTGAACTGCCACACCTTCTGGTTGAACCTCTGACTTGACACACGCACTCTGCGATACGTGTCATCACCTGGGTGTAACTGGACATTGCTGCACAACAAATGTACATTATAACAATCACAACACTGTATTAAACAAGACAACTTCTCCTCCACTGTCTAGTAAACTAGTTACCACTAATGTGTTAGCCCTAAGTCACCTACATGTATGTGAGCAAGCATATTTGCATGAGTACTTGTGAGTTTTTAGCAAGTATTGTATTGCACTTGTGTGTTCCATTAGTAAGTAATAGGGTGTGCTTGTAAACATGTACCTGACTATGGTATTGATGATCTGCAGTGTCGTCTTTGTTACTAGAATGTCATTTTGGTCCTTCCGTAGTCTCTCCAGACACTTACCCATGCCCTGAATGACACGAGCCAACCACAGAGGATTGGAGCTGTCCATCTGCTGATATCAGAGAGACAAAGATACCACTCATACCTCTACATATAGGCATGTATGGAGCTGACCTTGGACTGGGTGTGAAGTTCAGCCAACTCAAACTCTTTAGATCTGGATCAAAACATTCACAACTCAATGAGGTCATTTGTTCTCAAACTCAAGTACCTTGTCTCCTTTGCATTAGCTGCCTGTCTCCTGGACAGTATTGGCTCCACCTAAACGTATTTAGATTCACCACAATACAGCCTACCACTTTATCCATGTCACATACTAAGATATACTCAGATAAAGCACTCACTGGACTGGCAAACTCCAGTTGACGTACAGTCTCTACTACAGATACAGAATGCTGCTCTGGCTGTACGTCCTCATCTCCAGGGTCCATCTCTTCCACATCAGACAACACCTCATGTCCATCTTCCTCTGCTGCTGAGGACGCAAGTCCAGCACTGGTGTGACTGGTCCTCGACTGGGACCTTGGTTCGTCCACGTCACTGTAGACTGGACTGATGCTGTGGCTGGTCTCTGACTCCACCCCCTCATCGCTGTACCCAGGACTTGCACTTCTACTCCGTATCTCTTCCACTGCCTTTTCTTCTTCTACGAGTATCCCACTGCTGATTTCTAGGGCCCTAAGTTGCTCCAGTGACATGTCAGGACTGTCAGTATCGCCTACTCCTAGCTCCTTCAGACGGCGGATCCTGTCCTGTACTGAGACCTGCTTAGAAAGACTCTGTACATGCTCTCGTTCACTTTTCTTGCTCTTCTTTAGTTCCGGCGACGATGAATGATGAGTAGCAGTTGGAGATGAAGCAGCTGCAGAACTTGCTTTGGCGACATCATAGCTCTTCTTGGATCGAAAGAAAGAGAGCAATCGACTGCTCTTCGTCTCACTCTCTTTTTGTTGACCTCCTCTCTCTTTAGAATGCTGTTTCTCCTTCTCTTTAACCTTTCCTCCTTTCTTAGTCTTCTTTTCCTTCTTCTTTCCAGTAGTGTTGCCAGCACTTGTCTCCTGGGTATCAAGACGTTTCACTATATCTGCCACGCTCTCTGGAGTGTGCTGGTGACCTTTCTCTGCCTGTTGTGTCTCACTGATACTCCTTTCTTTTGGAGACCCAGAGTGTGAGGTACTTGGCTGTGCTTCTTTAAGAGCATGTGTGGATGGTTCATGTACGGGTAAGTGGGTCTGTTTGTCACCCTTGCTTCTTTCAGTTGGACTCTCTGCCTTCTTCATCTCGTCTTTAATGTCTAAAGTGGAGCTTTTGCTTTTACTCTTTGATTGGTCAAATAACCGCAATAATCCCCTCGGTCTACTCTTAGGTGACTCAGGTGTCTTTTCTCTCTCGCCTCCAGACAGAAGTTTTTGTGATCCCCTCAGCTCACTCTTAGGTGACTCAGGTGTCTTTTCTCTCTTGCCTCCAGAGAGTTTGCGTGATCCCCTATGCTTACTCTTAGGTGACTCAGGTGTCTTTTCTCTCTCGCCTTCAGACAGAAGTTTTTGTGATCCCCTCAGCTCACTCTTAGGTGACTCAGGTGTCTTTTCTCTCTTGCCTCCAGGGAAGAGTTTTCGTGATCCCCTCTGCTTACTCTTAGGTGACTCAGGTTTCCTTTCTCTCTCGCCTTCAGACAGAAGTTTTTGTGATCCCCTCAGCTCACTCTTAGGTGACTCAGGTGTCTTTTCTCTCTTGCCTCCAGAGAAGAGTTTTCGTGATCCCCTCTGCTTACTCTTAGGTGACTCAGGCGTCCTTTCTCTCTCGCCTCCAGACAGAGGTCCACAACTATTGGAGGTAGTAGTTCTTTCCCTTTGGCTACTCTCACTACCCTTGGTCTTTCTTTCTGCTTTTGAGCTTTTGCGGGAAGGTACATGTACTTCCATTTTTTCCTTAGCTTCCAGCATCTCAATTCTCTTACGCAGACCCCCAGGGCTCTGCTTAGCAGGTGATGCCTCACGAGAGTCATGTTTCTGTATGGATTCAACAGGTTCAGCAGGAAAGGCCGACTCAGTCGCCAGCGTTGACTCAGCAATGGCACTGAGACCTTCAGAAGAACGTGATCGCTTATTTGAACTGAAGCCTGAAGACACACTTGCTGCCTTTCTCAAAGGGGCACTTTCTTTCACAGCATGTGGAGGGTCTACAAGAGAAACACAAACTCTACTTTGAAATGGTACATCAGAAAGTTAGCAGATTCTTTATATAGGGAGAGCACTGACATACACACAAGTCTATAACATATGTAACTGCTGACCACTGTGCAGTTAATGGGTGTGGGATATTTGGCATGGCAAAAATTTGTCCTGTTGTGTCCTCACTTCAGGTAGTCTCATCCGTACATATACATTCATAGTGTATATCGATTGCTGTACCTTGTGCAAGAGGGAGCTGGCTCGGTTGGTGGGTTGGAACAGGTTTGGCAGCAGGGTTGTCAGTGTCATAGAGGTAAGACACATCTCCAGGGGGAACCAGCTCACCTACATATACAGCAGTCATGTGTGTGAACTACACCACTGCAGGTCATGCACAGCTGACACTTATGTAACAGTGTGAGCCCTACTGAGGTTAAGGTAGCGTGTCTTGGGATCAATGGTGTATCCGGTGTGATTCTTGGCCAGTCTCTCTGGAGTGGTCTGAGGGAGCAGGTAGAACAAGGCCTCTCGCTCTTCCACCAGCTCCAGTGCCGAGGTGCCTGCACAGTATCTCTTCAACATCCACACAGCATCCCATGCTCCAAGAAATCCTCGTGCACAACCAGACCCAGTAGGCCAGAATGGCTGTATGTAAAATATGTCATGAATATGATATGCACATGTACTTCATATCCAGATGCTCATTATGAGTGTAAAGACATTCCATTATTATCCAAACTTTATTGGGCTGGTATATAGAACTAATAACGCCTTAGGCCGATGTGTAGCTACCAAGTCCTGTAATGAAGGAGAAAAGTACAGTGTACAACTCACTTCAGTGAGGGAGTCTCCGGCCACACAGAGCAGTATTTTGTGGCCCTTCCTCTCAACTATCCTGGCAGCGTTCTCTGAGGCAAACAGTGATGTAAAGTCAAAGAGAGCTACATCATCCTCTCCCCTGCAAATGTACGATAAGATACATGTACATAAGACACACACATACATACATTGTACATGTATATATAGAGTACATGTGTATGTATAGTCGTTTCCTTAGCCCTGAGTAAACAGGTGCTAGTTTCACTTACTGACAGCAGTACATGTATAGTGTACTCAATGACTACTAATACGGTTTGTTTGTGTCTCTTCCTATATGCCTAGTACCTGTGGTTCTTCTCAAAAGTCAGTGGTAGATCTCCATTAGTCGAGAACTTGGCAGCCTCCACTGTGTACTGTTTCAGAGCAGTCAGGTCGATATTGGAGGGGGATAACAGCTGCTTCGGATCATTGTAGTCCTGCTCAAGAGAGATAAAGGTAGTAATCGTTGAGCTTCTCATGCTTTAATTGAACATTATTTAGCTACTATGTATATGCTGTAAAGCAAAGTTGGGGACAGGAAAAAAATAGCAGAGGATGGTTTCGATCCATCGACCTCTGGGTTATGGGCCCAGCACGCTCCCACTGCGCCACTCTGCTTGTTGATGCACTGATGAATACTATTCATGTGCTGATGTGTGACCAACTCAGCTTGCCAGCTGCACATACAGAGTGGTTGCCACGGGGAGGAAAAAGAGTGGAATGTCCTGATTTCAGATAAATGTGACATTAGATACAGCACAAAGTATTCTGCACATTGAGGTGTCCTTGCTTCAGGTAATCCTGATTGGAGAGCTAGTTTTCATTCAGAAACTGTATAACCATTCACACTGGTTATGTAAAATTTTACCTGCTTCAAGACGCCCTTATTAAGTAAACTTGGTTTCTTGGCAGTCATGACGAAGTAGTGCGTCTCATCTTTGTAATACACAATGTTCTCCAGCACTATGCCGTGCTTCTCGGCAAGGGAATCAAAAAACCCCTGTCGATACACATACGACACACCACTAATCTCTGGTACAGAGTTCTCGTGCTGTGTGTTACTATTCACAAAGTTGGCTGTGATGGCGAGTGCCAGTTTGGCTCTGAACTCTTTCAGTTGGAATCCAGGCAGGCTCTTCTTTTTTCCATCTGCTGCTAAAATGGCGTCATATTCATTCGCTGTGACGGGGCAGGAGGGTGGCTGCATGGAGACCTTCCATCCGGTGCTGGTGGACGTGGGCTCCAGGAGGTTGCTGAAAGTTACACCAATGTGCACTCTAACTCCAACTAGTAGGCACACTTTCAGCAGAATGCCTTGCAGAATACGGATACCTGAATAGTTTGGTGTGTGTTTAGAATTTAAAAGGAAGACACTAGCTTTATCTCATCTAGCACTAGGAAACCTCAGTGAGGTAACAAGGATGTGGGAAGCAGTAGGAAGCTGAGAGCAGCTGATTAAGTGCAGCCTCTCACCATCACTTTGGCTCAGTATTCTAAAAAGCCAACCATGAAATGCTAAGCTGAGTGCCAACATCAGGCTATATGCTGAAGTGCTATTCAAGTTTTGGTGCCAAGTTGACAATAGCAACACACTGGGAAAATATGCTCCTAAAATGGGCTCACAATGATTTTCTCTCTCTCTCTAGATACACTATTGCTTTTAGGTATTCCACAGGAACATAAATGCATATAAATCTCAAGTGTGTACTCACAAATATGATCTAGAGAGCCAGACGCAAACTTCCCATAAAACTTCTTGGCTCCCAAGTTGCGGAGGTCAGTGATAAGGAACGACCAGAGATGCAGGGAGTTGTTGCGAGAGAAGGCGTCTCTTTTCTCTACTAGGTCGACTTTGGCTCCCAGCAGAGCCGCCTCAACAGCCATTCTCAGGCCTACGGGACCTGCACCGATAACCAACACCCTCCTGCCTCGGCAAGCTGTCTGAGAATCATATTCTGAAAGTTTCGCTCGTTTATCGAGAAGCTCCCACATCGAGGCCGGTTTCCAGGAAGTGAGTGACTTCTTCAGTGCTGGGTAAACCTCTTCATAGCTGTCTGGGTCGACTCCTGCCTCCTCGCACAGGCCCCGGAAAGACGAAAGAATCTGCTTGAATTCGGTAACTTCGCAAAACTGAGTAAAGAGACGGTCGCGAGAATCGTCTGGTTGAGCTGGCTCATCGGCTCCACGTTTGCCGCGGGTTTCCTCTTCCTCAGGCATACTGCTAACTGCTAAGGCTTGGTTTACAACCGGCGAACTGTTGATTCAGCAAATGGGCGCAGTCAACGCTCTTAGCGGCGTCATCAAAGGAAACGTGTGATGCCAAAAATATGATTCTCCCACTAATGACAGTAATTGGAAGCTATGCTAAACACTCTGATTTCTCTGCAGTTAGTCCACAACAAGACCAGTGGTATGACCCAGGATGGCCAGGGTGCCCGTGACCACATCCACTGTACCCTCCAGGCATTGTGCCTCCACAACCACATTTGACATGCTTCTTTCCTTCAGATGAACAGAATGTACAGCAGTGAAATATCCCTCGATGTTTCTTCCCCTTTGGATGGACGACGAGAGTGAAGGGGCTGCCTTTAACGTGTTTACCTTCAACCAAGACTGATATGCGATGTTCACCAACAGCTTCTGGCATGTAAGATATGTAGTAATCACCATCACCTTTGTCTACCACTGATGTCTTCACAAATGATCCATCACTGCTCTGTACATTTGCTTCAACTCTATCTCCTCCCATTACCCGTCGTTCGTCAAAACGATCCAGAACCGTAAGTGTAAATGAAGCCGTTTTCCTCTGCCTTGCTACAAAAAGCCCCTCACCATTCAGTACACAGTGGGAGGACGAGGGACCTCTGTCGTAGAGGACTCCAGACATGCTGTATCCCCGTATCTGTCCCGCAGGGTGGTTGGGGCAGAACTTGATACAGTCGTCCTCTTGTGGTGCATAGCTGTGCTTTGAGTTCACAAGCTGTTCCAACCGCGATACCAGCGGTGCATTCTTGGTGAACATATCAGGGGCGTGGCCATGCCGCAGTGCCTGGTTCGCCTCACTGCATCCTACTGTAACTTCATCTACAATCTTTTTCACTTCCTCTAACTGATTTTCTAGTGTGTCTTCTTTTTTCATCTTGATTGCATGCAAGCGACTGAGAAGAAACCTCTTGTGTTCATGTAATGCTCTCATCTGGGTATCAATTGAATCACAAATCTCATCTGCAACCACTTCTGCTCTCTCTTGGATATTGCTCAATAAGAATTCAATGTTCTTCATCGATTCGTTCAGTTGTGCAACAAGTGGCTTTGTTTTGTTAACCAACCCCTGTAATATTTCAGTGTATTGAAGGCTAGCATCTTCGAGTGGGAGAAAAGCATGGTCATTGTGTTCCTTCAATGTGCATTCTTTACACACGGGAGTTTCACATGATTCACAGAACAGAGTCAGTTCTTGTTCGGTGTGAACTTTGCAATACTTTGGCGCGTGTTTGGGGATAGTGGGTACTGGTTGTACAAGTGGCACTGGAGTGAGATTTGCAGAGTTGGCTGGGATTAGGACATGATCCTGTGTCATTCTCTGGCTGTGGTGAGCCTGACCACAGAAATCACACATAAAACAGCAGCAAACCTGGCAATAACTGAGGGCAGGGACATCGTCAGTACAGAGGTCACATTTGGGCGTGGATTGTGTGCTAGTTTGAATCTTCTGGAGGTTTTGAACATACATATTCTGAGGGAGGCCTTCAATACCCGACGAGGGGAGGTCACTCTGGTCGAAACACTTTGGGCAATAGACGGATGGTGCCTTGTTGGGGGTTGACTGGAGGCAGTTGACCTCGAGGCATTTCGAACAGAACGTGTGGAAGCAGGGAAGTATTCGGGGGTCGCTATAACTGTTGAGACACAGGGCACACTGGAGATCCAACTCAGCGTTCGAATAAGTGGCAGTAGCCATCGTGTAGCGAAAAGAAATGCGGATCCGTATCGGACCTGAGCTATGCAGTCTTTGTCCAGATCCCATACTTGGCATATCCCATGAACTGGGGATTTCCCCAGGGATCCCCCAGGCGTAGATAGAGCAGTAGGTTACTAGCGTTAAAGTAGTTCGAACGTAAGTCTATAGATTATGTCTGATAGCAAGGAGTTCAGTCAAGAGCAATGGCAGAGGAGAGTCTCTGATATGAGGCAAAGACGTAATTGCCTGGAGGAGACAATGAAGCAGCATAGAGGAGAACTCCTTGCAAATGGGTATCGCCAAAATTGCAATGCCAAAGCCCTAACCATCGTTACTGGTGTAACCAATAAGGTAAGGCTATACTGGCGTTTTAGGAATTGTTTTACTGATCTGTTGCTCCTTCATATGTATTCCAGGTTGCGGTGCCAACTCTTCCGGATGGATCTGAGTGGGTTACTTAAATGTAACCTGCTTTGTTCTGTTTGCAATGTATGGACCTGGACAACCTTGAGGTATAAAGACGACGCAGTTGAACTGAACTGAACCATCTTTATTTTGCATGAAGTGACTTTGTAATTATATGCAATGTTTACTACGTACGAAATACGTATGCTGGATGTTGTAACATTTTTATGAGCTCATAATAGACTTATAGCTATACGTAGATTGCGTCATTACTCTCTATATAAATGAGTGTGTTGATACGCAGAATTGCACCAAAAACCTGCAAAAAATTCTCTAAGCCACTCTAGCATAGCATGGCCAGAGCGCCTGAAGAAGGTAGGCAATGCCCAATGACGGAATCGTTGCTTGATGGCACTCAAAGTTCACCATCAGCCAGCGAACGAGACCCCATCGTGGACTTCCTTCTCCAGTTCGCGGAGCCTGATCTCCCAAGGGGAGGTTGGTCAATGTCATCTCTAGCGCCTGAACGCTCTACAGCTATCGAAGCAGAAAAGATGGCCAAGCTGTTGCAGGAATTAATCGATACTAAACGCGAGAATGATAAACTCAGACAACAGGTGAAGCAACAGTTTCGTGATCTGGCGGAGCTGGATAGTGTAATGGATGAGCTGGAGTCTCAAGTAGACGGCCATGAGACTGTCATTAAACAGCAGAGCTGCAGAATTCAGGAACAAGAAGAAACCATTCTTCATTTGAATACTAGGATGCAGCAGTATGCTGCAGCTCTAGTGTTCAAGAACAGACTCCGTTGAACTTTGTTCAAGACCACATTTGCATTTCCATGTATGTATTTCTAAGTCGTGTAAGTGATTGTAACGTTTGCCCTTCATGCAATGAATGAATCATTGACAAATACACAGAATTCAGGAACAAGAAGAAACCATTCTTCATTTGAATACTAGGATGCAGCAGTATGCTGCAGCTCTAGTGTTCAAGAACAGACTCCGTTGAACTTTGCTCAAGACCACATTTGCATTTCCATGTATGTATTTCTAAGTCGTGTAAGTGATTGTTACGTTTGCCCTCCATGAATCATTGACAAATACGTAAATTCACGAGGTTATATGAAATCTAATAGTGCCATTCCCAGGGGAATCCCCAGGTAAACTACCCGCCTTGATGGCACATTCTTGTAATTCTAGTACATACAGTTACAAAAGCAAAACATCACTTTAATTTCATAACTAAGAGATTGCCATCGTAAGTCCCAATGGCTAGTAGTTGTGTTGTAGAAGCATAAGAGCAGGTCAGTATCTGGGAGTCTGCTTGTCCCTCTAAATGTGTTTCCTGAGCACACACACCACTGGATAGATCCCAGAACCTATGCACATAAAAATGCATCACATGCTCACAATTTGCAAAATTGCATCATGTGCATCAAGATTCACTGAGTCAGGAAGGAAAACATGTTTACCGTAATGATCTGTCTCCAGAGCAAGAAATAACAAGACTACGAATGTTTTCTGAATGGCTATAGTTGATTAATGCAAAGCAGGAATTCCACACGGTATTCAAGTGTCCTTGTAATTCAATCTTTGGTTTCAGTCCCTCCGTAGGTGCATCTGTAGTCTCTGAAGTTTTAGTGACAGAGTCTAAGGGTTCTACTGGAGAAGCTACTCTGCCAGTGAAAGTCACCTCTTTCAAATCCCACACCAGTACTGTATTTGAACTGCCACTGGTAATCAGTAGGTCATTGTCACTGTCTGAGAAACTAACAAAACGAATCCACTCATCAGATTCATATAAAACTGAATATACTGGTTCAGAAAATATATTGCTCCACAGCACCACTTTTCCATCTCTTGACCCAGTGCAGAATTTGGTACCATCTTTGGAGAAGCTTAGAGTCTCAACAGCCTCCCCATACAGATGAAGATCATGTATTACTTCTCCGGTACTGCAGTTCCAAATTTTCACTGTTTTATCACTGGAACCTGAGGCCACAAGGTGGGAATGGTAGGGCACAAAACTGCAGCACCATACTATGTCTGAGTGTTGAGTGAATGTGAAGGAAGTCTCCTGCTTTGCCAACTGCCACACTCTTACTGTTTTGTCAGAAGAGGCAGAGCTTAGTAAGTGGGTATCTTGGGAGAAACTGATGTCCCAGACATTTGAGCTGTGACCCTTGAGGGTGCAGAGGTTTTGCAGTGTGTAGCTCGAGTTCTGGGCGGGGCTCCCTGGAGAAGCCGCATGCGCAGGAGATTTATAATTGTCAACAACCTCGTAGACCCTCACTCCTCAGCGAAAAGTCTCCCATGCAGGCTGCTATATGTTTTCCATCCCTTGAATATACACATCTTTCAACTCGATGTTTCAATGACAGAGCCTTTACAACGACAAGAGTTATAACTTCTTCCATAGGCATAGCTGAGTAAAATTCTCGGGCTGGTGTCATGGTTACAGGCTGTTTGTTTACGCAAGGTGGGCACGAAATAGAACGTATACGATGGAAGGAAATCCAGAGCTAATACCTGTGCCTATACACAAGTAAGGAAGTAGATATGCGATCATTTTGTAGTCTTATATGTACTATTCAATTACCTGTAGACGCACCATCGACCAAGAATTGGATATTCACCCTAGTCGCAAAGCCATTGTGGTGCACTATGCAGTAGAGGCGATGGTAGTCAACGAGTACGGGGAACCGATGGTTGCAGACTGCAAAGAATGTGTAAAAATGTAAACTTTTAATTCATGCAATGATGTACCAACCAAGTGATATGTTGGCTCATGTATATACAAAGCTTCCTTCTGCCCATGCACGCATGCAGTGTCAATGTAAAGAACCTGAGTCACACTACAGACATACCCAGCCTGGCCAAGAAGGTGGTGGACACCTGTGAGCTTATTAACCCTGCCAGACTACCAGAAGTAGAACAACTATTGCTCTACTTGCAGGCCAGAAAGGAAGGAGATGCAGGTCAGTTAGCTATGAGTAGAGTCTTTACAATGACAAGTACCTGTCCCTTTCTTCATATGTATACACCATTCTTCAATAGAGAAGGATATACTGGAAGCTTCAACAAGGAAACTTCAGAAACAAATGGAGCAACTTGAAGTGAGTTGGATCATATATACATGCACATAAAATGTTGTGCATATACTTTTACTTTCAACTGTAGTCTTCTGAGGAGGCCAATATGGCTGACCTAGACGGCTATCTGGAGGGTCTCTATGATGATCTTCCTGCTAAAACCAAGTCCACAGGACTCATCCTACATCTAGCTAGGGAGCCAGAGAACTTGCTAGAGCTGGCAGACAATGGTAACTATATAAATATACAGTATTATGCTATAGTAGTACCTGATGTGATGTGTCTTTAGAGCTTTTGAATCTGTTCTTTAGACTCTCTATTGTTGGCACTGAGTCGTGTTCTGAGAGATGACTGGAAGAAAAGCATTGACCTCACCACAAACATCATGTACATCTTCCTCTGCTTCTCCACCTTCTCAGATTTCCATAGAATGCTCACCAGACACAAGGTGCAATGCACAATACCAATCAAGCCACATGTTGAGCAGTATGAATTACGTGTGTAGAATGAGTCTCAAACAACTAGAAAGTACATGTCTATTTGTTCATCTATGATACAGATTGGGTCCCTGTGTATGTCAGTGGTAGAACATGAGTTGAAGAGGCATCGCTCACTAGCAGATGATGTGGCAAAGAGAAAAAGAGAAGGTACAGCTTCCTATTCATGTTGACTAGCAATGTATACATGTGTATATTGTGGACATTCTCCAGTGAAGTCTGGAGCTTCTGATGCAAAGAAAGAATATGAAAAGTCTAAGAAAAAATATCAAGTGCTGCTGAAGAAACAGGAAACTCTCCTCAGAGGTATTTCAGATCATCTCTCTACCTTGCTCTAACTCTCTCACCGTTCATACTTCTCCTTTCCTCCACCTGTATTCAAGTTTGCCTGTTTCTACTGCTGAATCTTGCCGAGGACACACGTGTGGAGTTCAAGATGTACCACAAGGGACTGATACCACTTCTGCTGGCACTGCTGGAGAGAGACAATGATGATCTTCTTGTTCATGTTGTGTCATTTCTGAAGAAGATGAGCATTTTCAAGGAAAACAAAGAGGAGATGGTGTGTATGTGTATATTAATTCTCACTTGATCTCTTTACTTGATGTTGTCCACAGGCTCAAGGGAGTGTAGTCAAGAAACTGTTTAAACTTGTTCCCAACAAGAATGAGGTGATTGACTTAATTTCGTTCTCACACACAAAGTGAATATATTTCTTATTGGGAGTAGATTCTGGAAAATATGGCCTTGAGGCTGCTGCTCAATCTGTCCTTTGACTCCGGTCTCCGTCAGGAGATAGTGAGAGAGGCATTCTTACCCAAACTCACTGCTCTGTTAGGTTAGCAGAACAGTTGAATGCAGTTGACTGCAGACCTAGACTAAATATCACAAGATGTGGTGCACATGCCTTTTACATTGCACGTATATCTGTCCAGGCAATGAGAGTCATGGTGTAGTGGTCGTTAGTATTCTCTATCACATCAGTTGTGACCGCAAGACTCGTGCAGTGTTTGCATACACTGACTGCATACCACAGGTAAATTCCCACTGGAACTCTCACTGCTCCATAATGTAATGTTCACTCAAATTATCATCTGTAGCTAATGAAGGTAATATTAGAATGTCCTGAGAATCGACTTGAATCAGAGATCATTGCACTAGGTAAGAGATTTGTGATACCTCTTCTATCACTCCAGCTACACGTCTATGTCTGGTTGTGTATGCATGTGTGTACATGTATCATATCTCCAGGTATCAACTTGGCGTGTACACAGTTTGGGGCCCAGCAAATGTGCAAAGGCCCTGGTCTCAAAATGTTGATGAGACGAGCACTAAAGACGCAAGATCCTCTACTGCTGAAGATGCTCAGGAATATCTCCCAACACAGTGGCCCCCTCAAAAAACTGTTTGTGGTCAGTAGATACCCTTAATATTACAGAAATGGGTGCTGAGTTGCAGCAGAAGGCATTACTATGCATATGTTCTACAACATATGCGTATACACATGTATAGTATGAAGCAACACTTTGTTATGGACTGTTCTGGTCTGTGTAGGGATATATTCCAAGTCTGGTTGAGCTGGTCAAAGAGGCTGTGGGGGAGGCAGAAGAGGGAGCAGTAGAGGCCATTGGGATTCTTGGTAACCTCAACATTCCTGAGCTCGATTTTGTAAAGATAATGCGTGATCTTCAGTTGTCTACTTTCCTAATGGAGAAACTCAGGGTATGATTAAACACCACTGTGGAGTTGATATACACTACCTCTATCTTGTGAATAGGATCCTGGAATCAATGATGATATGTTACTGGAAGTGGTGATTATGTGTGGAACATTCTGCCAGGATGAGGTGTGTGCAGGCTTACTGGTTCAGGCTGGACTTCCTCACTTGCTCATTGACTGTCTCAAAGGTGAATCAGTGCTATATATATATATATAGCTTGCTCTATTGTGTGGATGGATATAGCTAGCTATACATAGTCCATCAAGAGAGCTGTTTAAAGATGACACAAACAATTTTCTCATACAATGTTTTGTAAATACAGACAGACAGGAGGAGGATGAACTGGTGCTGCAGATTGTATATGTGTTCTATTACCTGGTATTACATCAGTCCACCCGACACTCAGTGCTATCAACATCACGTATCCTAGAATCGACAATAATTTGTAGCTATAGCTACATCTGTAATATGTAACTGGTGTACATTGTCTAATCATGCACAATGAAAGGATCTGTTCACTTAGCTACATGTATAATACACATGTACAACTGTACTCTCTGCAGCTCTCACACTCACACATCCAAATACTCAATGGGAGTAGCATGCAAACATGGATTTCACAGGCACAAGAGTTGTGTATGTAAATAAAAAAAAGGATTGATAGTTTCCCTAACTCTGTGTTGTGCAGAAGCTCCAGAGTATCTATTGGAATTGATGAGTGATAAGAACAAAGCCATCTGTAAACTTTGCTTAAAGACACTAGACATTGTAGCTGTGAGTTACATACAACAATTACATGCTATATATAGAACATTGTAGAATGTCATCATTGCATATGCATGTATAAATAGATGCAATACAAACTAAACAATGCTCTGTGTTGTATGTCACAGGAAGAGAAGACGGAGCTGGGTCAGAGGATTAAGAGTGAGAGATTTCGCTGGCATAATCGCAACTGGTTGGAAATGGTGACTGGAGAGTGTCTTTACGAGGACGAAGAAAGTGAAGAAGATGAAGATTACCTATACTTCTTACACTCAGCAGCAGAACTCGATAATCCTGACTACTTTTATGGCGTGCCTAATAGTCCTTCTGCAATGGGAGAAATGATCGATCATGAAGGGTACCTCCTGTCGTCAGCTCAGCAGTATTTCGATGATGGTTGTCCAATGGATGGAAGGTTTCTACATCCATCAGCTAGATTTGATGTCGGAATTCCATTACCTCCTCAGAATAGTCCGTTTGCTTCTGTGTTTGAAGGAGAACTGGCAGCAGGGACTGGGATAGATTATAACTATCCCTCTCCATCTAGTACAACTAACAAACAAGGCCAAATGAGAAGAGGCAACCCCTTGTCTTCACCTGGGATGCTCTTTAGTACTGGACAAGACATAGAGCCTCTGTTGACACAGCACTATTCTGCCAGCCAACTGATGCCATCCATGGAAGACCCACTGGCCATGTATAGAGCCAGTTTCAATACTTCCACGGATTTAGAGCAAGATTTTGACTATGTTGATTCGGAACAGAAAGTGTTGGACTTTGCACCTACATCTGCCACTACTGAATATCCAGGTTTTGCAGCTGCAAATAGGAGGGTAGGTCTAGAAGAACAGCATGGGTCTGTTCCTGGAGATGATAGAATAGGTTTTTAAAATGCTGTACTGATGGTTGTGGTTTTTGCTTTTGTCATTGGTACGCATGCGCAAACTCATGCGCGCGCGCGTGCAAATTGCTATGTCACGTGACTATTAGAGTTTTTCGCGCATTACACTAATAGTATGTAAAAAAAGCCGCTGAAAAGGTAATCATTGGAAACTCAAGAGCTGCACGTGTCCGCATTGCACAGCTAACAGATGATTGATCCCCCAACTCTGCAGCTCTGATGATCTGATGCCTCACCGACCAGAAAATCTACCTACCTATCAGCAGTAGAACTGACGAAACTCTCAGTTGCTATATGAATCACTGATCATTGCGCACGAACGACTCGCTAGTTGGTCTGAATGCATGAAACTGCGTTTTATGACCAGGATACTGTTGAACTGAGAACGAGTTTCTATTGACTGATGTGGATGTACATATTTACGTTTGATGTCCTCCGAAGAAAAGGCACCAATCTTTATCAGATAATTCTAGCTTGCAGGAATCACCAGGCTACACTCTTACTGCAGCCAGCACTTGTGTGAATTGCTGTAGACCGAGCAGTGAGTCAGTTGTGAGAGAGCAGTTGGGGGTATATGAACATCATCGAGGTTTGTGTATGTACACAGGGGTCACAGCTAGCTATATTGCGAGCTATATTGACACAAGGTGTGATAGCTGAGAGTCAAGCATGGCTGAAGGATGGGCCCCTGGTTATCAAATGCAGGGCTCTTTTCAACCAGTCCTCCAGAAACCAAAAGTTGGATTTGGAGTTGTGTGTCGTTGCCCCGGAAGGCGAGTATACATACATGTACATTCACAGGGCATGCACTTTCATAATGTACACTCTTTG